>CAAKHD010012081.1:3871-30879 GCA_901007705.1 Fistularia tabacaria
TCCCAAAGACATCACAACGAGGACCTGCTTCTCCACCTCTGGTATCTCCACAGCTCCTCTGATGTTGCTGGGATCACTTTATACATACATACATACATACATACATACATACATACATACATACATACATACATACATACATACACATATATATAATGCATATATCTATATAATGCATATATACATATATATGTGTATATATATACATATATAATGTATATATATACCACACATATATATACATTATATATGTATATATATATACATATATACATATATATATATACAGATATATATGTATATATATATACACATACATATATATATATATATATATACATATATATATACATTATATATGTATATACAGCAGCCCCTTAAGACAGGAATCACTTTATAAGTGATTCGAGCAAATTTTATCCTTGAAAATACAAAAAAAAAAATCATGATAGGAAAACGAGAGCCAGAAAAAGGAAAAGCCGGAAATGTGCTGGGAGCTCCAGCAGGTCCAACAAGCTTCATGACGCCGCTGCAGCTTCTGGATCAGCAAAAGCAAACTTCTTCAGATCGGTTCTTTAAGAAGAGAGTGTTTTCTAGAGACAGCGAATTTAAAAAAAGAAGACTAACATTCTAAAGTAAAATTTAAGTAAATGACGTTCATTTAAATTGAATAATCATCGAAAGTTTATTTTAATATGAAGTTAATTTTAATGTAATAATCCTCATAGGTTTAATGTAATGTTAATTTTAATGTAATAATCCTCATAGGTTTATTGTAATGTTCATTTTAATGTAATAATCCTCATAAGTTTATTGTAATGTTAATTATAATGTAATAATCCTCATAAGTTTATTGTAATGTTAATTATAATGTAATAATCCTCATAGGTTTATTGTAATGTTCATTTTAATGTAATAATCCTCATAAGTTTATTGTAATGTTAATTATAATGTAATAATCCTCATAAGTTTATTGTAATGTTAATTTTAATGTAATAATCCTCATAGGTTTCTTGTAAAGTTAATTTTAATGTAATAATCCTCATATGTTTATTGTCATGTAAAGTTAATTTCAATGTAATAATCCTCATAGGTTTATTTTGATGTTAATTTTAATGTAATAATCCTCATAGGTTTATTGTCATGTAAAGTTAATTTTCATGTAATAATCCTCATATGTTTCTTGTAAAGTTAATTATAATGTAATAATCCTCATATGTTTCTTGTAAAGTTAATTTTAATGTAATAATCCTCATGTTTCTTGTAAAGTTAATTTTAATGTAATAATCCTCATAGGTTTATTGTAATGTTCATTTTAATGTAATAATCCTCATATGTTTATTGTCATGTAAAGTTAATTATAATGTAATAATCCTCATATGTTTCTTGTAAAGTTAATTATAATGTAATAATCCTCGTATGTTTCTTGTAAAGTTAATTTTCATGTAATAATCCTCATATGTTTATTCATGTAAAGTTAATTTTCATGTAATAATCCTCATAGGTTTATTGTCATGTAAAGTTAATTTTCATGTAATAATCCTCATATGTTTCTTGTAAAGTTAATTTTCATGTAATAATCCTCATAGGTTTATTGTCATGTTCATTATAATGTAATAATCTTCATATGTTTATTGTCATGTAAAGTTAATTTTCATGTAATAATCCTCATATGTTTCTTGTAAAGTTAATTTTCATGTAATAATCCTCGTATGTTTCTTGTGATGAGAAGTTGGTAGTAGGTGTAGTTCTTGTTTGGTGTTTTTATGTTGGCATCCTGGTGAACTCTGGCCTCCGTCTGCAGTGTCTGAGCTCCGGATTCATTTACAACTCTAGAACTTTACAAGAACCAGGATTTGTCTCTTGGATGTTCTTTATGTTATTAATATCCTTCTTTTTCAGGGTTTTTTCTTTGTTCATATCCTTATTTTGTGAGTTTTTGGGGGGGTTTTGAGCAAATTCATTTGTTTGTTGTTACTTTAATTGGGGAAAATTCATTTAAGATGCAAAAAAATAAAAATAACGCATGAACCCACTTCTGAAACCAATTCAATTTGTTTGTTTAGGGGCCGCTGTATATATGTATATATTTTGTATATCTTGAAAACATGTTTTGCAAATGGATTTTTTCCTCACTATTCCTTAGCTAGTGAATAAATAAATCAATTAAAATGGGAGGCATGGTGGCGCAGTGGTTAGCACTGAAGGTCCCCGATTGGATCCCCACAGGGTTCCTCCCTGTGCGGAGTCTCCGTGTTCTCCCCATGTCTGCGTGGGGCTCCTCAGGGTTCTCCGGGTTCCTCCCACAGTTGATGCAGGTCCAGATGTTTCGCCTCGCAAAGCATCCGCCGCCTTCTTAAAGGGGCCGCGCCGCCCGCTAACACGTAGCACATTACCGCTACATTCAAACCCCCAAGCTAGCAGAAAGAACAGAAAAACAAAGGTCTTTGGGAGCAGGTGCACGACCTCCAGTCTTTGCTTGTTTAAGCTCCACCATGACGAGCAGAGAGTGAGGCGAGGTGTCACCAGGACGCTGCTCAGAAAGTTCATCCACAGTGGACTCACATGAATTATTCGATTTAAAAAAAAAAAAATTAAGTTTTCATGCCGGTCGTATCATTTGATTTGGTTGTATTTAAGGCCGGCCCGTGAACATATTGCCTGACATTAAACCCGTCCGTGGGGCAGAAGAAGTTGGAGACCCCTGCAGTAGAGGATGAATTCAAATGAACAAGTAAACAAGATGAATCCCTCACTAGATGCGTGAAAAGGTTTGCAAATCTCTCTAACAGTTTGTTTTGCTCGTTACCTATGAGGTTGACCCTCCCGGGCGCAGACGCGTAGAAGCTCGGAGCTTCTCCATACCTGCTCTCAAAGGCGCTTCTCAACTTCAGGAGTCTGCAGAAGGAAAGAGGTTGGTGTTGTTGTTTTTTTTTTTTTTTACAAACCTTCATTGAACTTAAAGTGAAACAAACATAGAAACAACAAAGTGGCTGAATTCATCGGTTCGTCGACGACATTTAACTGAGATGAAGAAACAAAGAATCTCCAGTCGAAAACCTGCAGGAGTAACAAGAGTGAAGCCGTGTGGAAAACAATGAATCATGTGAGAAGAAAGAGAAGAAAAAGAAATGTGAACACGATGTGTATTTAGCTTCACGGATCGACGGGAACATCAGTCATGAAGCCGTCGATTTCTGCGCCTTTTTCATAAGTTTAAAGATTTTTGATGTCATTCAAAGTGGTTTTTTTTCAAGAAGGTAAATTGGGGGGACATTTTTACGTCCTGTGTTTGTGGATGAAGAACTTCATCCAAACCTGAGTGACATCAACACACAGTTCATCTCTTTGGTTTAATAAAACCAAACCAAACTTTCTGTCGTCTCGTGAGAGAGAAACTGCTGATGATGGACACTTTTCTCAAATCCATTTTTGAGTTTCAGCCCTAAAACTGTGGAAATGTTCTGTGCTCCATCGTGTCAGCATCGTCTTTACAAAATGTACAAACATTACATTCAATATTATAGCGTTACTTAAATAATTCCTTAGATGAGTAGATGTTCTTCATCGTTTGAAAGTGTGTTTCTTCTGCTTTAGGCAGAGTGAGATAGGAAGTCCTCAATTTAGCAATCGATTTCTTATCAAATGCAATTAAAATAGTTTTATGTTGACGTCCAGGGAACAAATTCTCTGTAAAACTTTGTCTAATAAAAGAGTTGCTGCATCATGTGTCCAGAGTCGAAGTTCCCTGGAGCAGAAGGACGGAGGAGGAAGCGAGGTCCCCGGACCGGCGGCCCCTCTGGAGCCGCCGCCGCCGCCGCTACTCACCGCTCCCCGGCGGCCGGGATCCTGGGAGGGTTGGCGGCCATCTCCGTCCCCGAGCCGCTGCAGACGCTTCTTCCCCTGCAAAACCCCGGCCGCGATCAGCTGACGGTCACGCCAGGAGATCCCGGAAGTCAAAGCGGCGGATTTAGCGCTGTTTACTGCGCATGAGCGGAGTCCGACCCGGAGCCGGGACCCGGATGTAACCGGGGAGAGGAGACGAAAACAAGGGGAAAGCGTGTGAGATTTAAATATATATTCATTTATTTTAGCAGGCTTACCTCCTAGGAGTGCAGTAATATCGTTCCAATTAGATTTAAGGAAAATATTTCTTTATTTTCCAACACATGTACTTTTAAACAAACCTGAAATATGTTTTTATGAGGAGGCATGAAGGAGGGAAAAGTAATAAAACAAGGGGGAAAGTGTGTGAGAATTGAATGTATATTCATTTATTTTAGCAGACTTACCTCCGAGGAGTGCAGTAATATCGTTCCAATTAGACTCTAGGAACATTTTTCTTTATTTTCCAACACATGCACTTTTAAACAAATCTAAAGATTTTTTTATGAGGAGGCGTGAAGGAAGGAGAAAATAATAAAACAAAGGGAAAGCATGGGAGAATTAATATATATATATATATATATATATATATATATATATATATATATATATATATATATATATATATATATATATATGTGTGTGTGTGTGTGTATATATATATATATATATATATATATAATTCCAATTAGATTTAAGGGACATTTTTCTTTATTTTCTGATAAATGTTCTTTTAAACAAATTGAAAATATGTTTTATGAGGAGGCGTGAAGGAGGGAAAAGTCATAAAACAAGAGGAAAGCGTGTGAGAATTAAATGTATAGATATATATTTTAGCAAATGACCTCCTATGAGTGTAATCATATCATTCAAATTAGATTTAAGGGACATTTTTCTTGATTTGATGATGAGATGAGATGTATTTTAATGATCCCATGGTTGGGAAATGGACAGTGACAAACTAAAAATAAAGATAAATATATAAGTAAAGAAAAATAGAATAAACTCTGAAGCGTAAAAGTATAAAGTATAATCTGAGAACAAAAACATTTCTATACGTATTTTTTGTTCTATTGTGCAATACTTTTGTAATAATATAGATAATAATAATATAGATCTTTTTTTCCCTCAGATTATACTTTTACGCTTCACAGTTGATTTAATTTGACTTTATTTCTATATTTATGTGTATTTCTAGCTTGTCACTGTCTTGTCCTTGCATGTCTCGCTGCTGCTGCGAAACAATTTCCCAACCATGGGATGATTACAGTTCATCTCATCGCATTTGGAGACGGGCTCGGTTGGAGAATTTCCTGTTACCATTCTATTGTCTGAGATTCCCCTGTGCTTTTCCACCGCTCTCTCTCTCTCACGGATGCTCTCAAGGTCCTGCAGCGGCCTTGACGATTCCACCGTTCCACATTCCAGCTGTATCTGCTCCACCACCTGTTTTGTGTGCAACGTTGCGCCTCTCAGTGCCTGCATTGTGCACTCTTTTTATAAACGGGACTCATAAAACCAATAAATGGGAGTCCTTCTGGAAGACAAACAGTCACAGCCTCTGTCTCTTTTATTCATATCCCTGCTGGTGTCGCTCCTTTGCATTCTGTTTATTTTTGTCATTCTTGTCGTCACTCTGTTTCTATTCCTGCCCTTGTTGGTGTCGTTTTGGTTGTCTATTCTCAACCTCGCAGTTTATTTTCTATTTTTTCTTAGTCTTTTATTTCATTCTTATCTATTTCTATCTTTGTTGTTGTTCATTTTGCTGTGCATTTTTTGATAGATATATTTTGCTATCTTTTAACTGTCTCCTTTATTTATATTCATATTCATCGACACTGCTATTGTTGCGCTGCTATATTTATATATTATTATATTTATATATTATTATTTTGAGAAATCACAGACTCTGCTCACAGCGCTCACTCTGATCACAATCTTTTTTCCTTTCGGCTGCTTCCTTCAGACGTCACCACAACGACTTCCTCCATCCAAACCTATTTCCTGTGTCCTCCTCACATCACAGTGTCTTATTCGAAGTAAACACGTTGTTTACTAAATTACGTCTTTTCCCTTCAGGGTCTCCACAGCCAGTCCACCTTCTCCATCTAAGCTTATTCTCTGGATCCTCCTCTCTTCATGTCCTCTCTCACTACCTCCATACATCTTCTCTCTGGTCTTCATCTAGACCTCCAATTCCAATATCTTCACTCTCCCTCCTCTGTCCATGACCCAGCCATCTCTGACCTTCTCTCCAAAACATCTAGCATGTCATTCCTGATCCTCTCCATCCTGGTCACTCCCAAAGAGAACCTCCACATCTTCATCTCTGCCACCTCCAGCTCTGCCTCCTGTCTTTTCTCCAAACCATCCATCATCTCTGCTCTCACCACTGTCTCCTCCACCTTTCCTTTCCCTCTGGCTGATGTTCTTCTATCTCATAGAGCCCCTGACACTTTTCTCCAACCATTCCAACCTGCTGGAACCAGTTTCTCCATCTCTTCTCCACTGCTCTGGACTGTTGATCCTCAGTACTTGAAATCATCCACCTTCTTGATCTCCACTCCCTTTAGCCTCAGCGTTTCGAGCTCGGGATCCTCTCATTCACACACATATATTCTGTCTTCATTCCTCTCCTTTCCAGAGCAAACCTGAACCTCTCGATGTTCCTCCACCTGTTCCCTGCTCTCACTACACAGCACAATGTCATCTGCAAACAACTTATTTAAAATAACCGATGTCTTTAAATGAGATGAGGACCAAAATAGCGGAAGGACCAAGTAGGACTACATCACCCAGAATCAATAGCGTCCTGATGACGAAGAGGACCACATTACCCGAAGTCAGTAGCGGACCGAGAGCTTAGAGAACTACATTACCCAGAACCAATAGCGCCCCGATGATGAAGAGGACTACATTATTCAGACTGGATAGTCTTGAGGACCAAATAAGACTACATTACCCAGAATACTAGCGGCCGATGACAAAGAGGACTACATTACCCAGAATCAATAGCGTCCTAAATGACCAAAAAGACTACATCATCCAGAGTATAAGGCGGCCCGATGGCTCAAAGGACTACATTACCCAGGACCAATAACGCGCTGGTTACCATGGGAACAGTGTGAGCTTCACAGTTCTGCCGTTGAAGAGCGCGGTGAAAAGACGCTATTAAATCGTCTATTTAAGATTCGGGGTGTTGCTTTTGAGTGAATTCGGGTTTTCCTTGCCGGTAGCGGACGGACTGACACGATGCTCCGCGGCTCCCGGGGCCGTCGGCGCGGTGGCGGGCCGCCGGTAACAGCCGCGGTGGTTTGGCGCTGCGGAGGCGCGCGACTTTTCAAAGTGGGCGAGTCCGGCGCTCTTAAAGCGGACGCGCAGGCTAGCCGCGCCGCTGCTCAGGGTTTAGCCTCGGTGTTGTGAAGTGAAGCGTTCGGCCGAAACGAAACAAAAGTGGTGTAACTTTTACAAGGCTCTGGGCCAGTTCGCCGTGGTCGGGAAGAGCCAGGCGAGCGGCCTTTAAACTGTTCGCCCGACGTGTTTATGCTGCTTCAGTCTGCTCAGGTTTATGTTAGCTCGCTAGCATACTCACTAGCCAGGCTGAATGCAGTGTAATGGCCGGCGTAGCTAGCATAGAGGAAGCCTTATCTCAGAGGAGCTTTGGGAAGCTGGTCTTCTAAAAATCTACCCCGTTTCCCCACCGAAGGTACGATCGCTTCATTTGCACAGCCGGCTTACGTTATCTGTGAGTGTGGTTTCACAAGTGAAAGTGGACTGCGTTTAAAACGCACACCTCCCCACTCCCTGACGTGTGCTTATGTTTTTGCAGCGCATCCTTTCACCACCATGTCCATCGACTTTGACAGCGCTGCTCTCCAAACCCAGCAGGATGAAGAAGAGGAGTACGATCGGGAGGACTATGCGAGAGAGCAAGAGGTGCAAAGCGCATCGCATTTGCATTGTCAATGTGTTGGGGGGGGGTGGGGGGGGTCGTGTCCCCAAAACTCAAGAAACTTCAGTGTCACTTCGGTCGTAGAGTTAGTTTTCCTCACCATGTCACTGTTACTTTTACCACTTTCTTGTCAACTATGGGTATTTCAAACACTGACATGGACAACATTCCTTCCACCGGATCATCTAATCTTGTAGATCTTTTGGAGCTCCTTCGTTGAGCTTTACATTTCCCCAGCACCTGTAGAAGTGATAGGTTCAGAAATTGCAAGCACCACCTACCTGCCTCACCCGGAAACCAGCATGGCGTATTGCAGCTCACGCCCCTCATCTGCTGTACTATGAACCTGCGTTATTTTTGGCTCCGGAAAAACACCCAGCCAAGTGTGTCGGAGAGAAACCAGCCCAGCTATGTAGATTATCTGCTCTCACCCGGCCCAGATTTCCTTTGTCTTGGTCGCGGGAGCCCATTTTTTTAACTTGAAAAGACCAAGAGTGCAGAGAAGCGTTGGCCGGGTTCCTTGGCTGTCCAGGGAGCGGCCGGCGACAACCAGAGGAGTGAAGCTTTGGAGGAACATTAACGCTGAATTAGCCTGTCAAGGGAGCAGCTCACGTCAGGCCCGTCAAGTGGAGCACGTTTGCCGTCCGTTGCTGGAATGTTTCTGCTCCAGTTAACTTTGCTATATGTTTTGCCTCAACAATGGAGATCTTTTGGAGCAAAACAGTGGGGCTGCAGGGAATGGAGAGCGTGCACACATGGATGTTTCACATGATGAAGACCTAGCTGTGGAAATATCACACGACGGCATCGCGGCCAAAGCAGTGCTCTTTTTTTAATGTATCTTGAATAAATGTGTAAGTTGGATAGCATGGGTCCTTTGCTTCAGGACACCGTGGAGGATCTGAGGCACATTCAACAGTCCTTGTGGGAAGTAAGTCGGTTAATTAAGACCAGATATTTCGTATCCGACGCACACAGTGTTGACGGTACAAGGAAGAATCAAAGAAATGTTTGAGAGCCGCAAACCGTGTTTACCTGGAGCCATATTCCCTCCATGGGGGGCATAACAAACTTTTCAGATGTGGTTCAATGAACTCTGCGCTCAAAAACCTCAATTTATCCGGATATATATCGTGTGGCCGCTTCGGACTTGTGCTTTTCCTTCCTTTACAATTCAGTCGCAGAGCAGCCCCGGTGACTCATCACCCTGTTATTGTCCTCCGCAGCTCCACAAACTGCTGACAGACCTGCCGGATGACATGCTGGAGGACAGCAGGGACTCGTTCTCCCCGGACCCGGACGACTCCACCTGCAGCCGTAAAGACCCCGGCGGCAGGTGTGTTCCCGCCGCGCCGCCGGCAAACCGGTTTCATTCAAAAGTACGTCCCAGCATCACCGTGCTTCTTTGCTGCTCCCGCTCAGTCCCATCGGCACGTGGAGCCAGAACTGGTCGGATGTTCCGAGGCAAACCCGCCACCAGCAGGTCAGATAAGTTTGAAGATTTGATAACCATGAATCGAACCCGTATTAAGCGCCGCCGATTCCTCCGTGAAGAACTATGTCGGCGATTATGATCCCGACCCCGACGAGTTCTCCTACGGCAACGGAGAGGTTCAGGTCAACGGGCACCTCCGCCAGCCCCTGCCTCACGCCTGGGACCTGCAGTCGCCCGACCGCCGCTTCGCCCACGGCGGCGTCGGAGCCGAGGAAAACGCGGACACCCCCGACTTCTCCGCGGAGGAACCCTACGCCCCGGAGAGCCGGGATCGCCATGACGACGGAGAGCCGCGCAGCCCCGGGAACCACCTCCAGGTCCGTCTGCCTTCAAATGCCACGTTTGCGGGGTTTGTGTTCTCATCTCAGGAAGTCTCAGCTTCTGGAACCGCTGCCCGTTGAGTGGTTTGTAATCGTAGCGATCCCTCAGTATTGTCCTCCAGTGCAGCTGCAGAGCTTTTGGATGTCCAGTGAGGGACCTCAGTGTCGTGTTCATCCCCATCCGCAGTGCGGGGATCAGTACCGGGTCAGCTACAACCCCCAGCGGACGGCTCATCACGCCTTCTACTCGCACGCCGCGACCCACGACCAGCAGATGGACCATCTACAGAGGGACTTCCTGGACTCCACACAGCGTGGGTGTTAGAAGGACACTGATTGGCTGATGTCTTTCGGGGTGGCGGGTGGGGAATCGAGATGTCCCACACTGGAACGGCCTGATGTTTGGGAGCGTTGGCTGGAGGTGAAGCAGAGCTCGCGGTGACGTTCATGCACTTGTTTCATTTCTTCTTCTTCTTCTCCTTTGGGTGTTTCCCTTCAGCAGCCAATCCACCTTCTCCACCTCAGCCTATTGTCTGGATCCACCTCTCTTCATGTCCTCTCTCACTACCTCCATACATCTTCTCTCTGGTCTTCATCTAAACCTGCAATTCCAGCATCCGTCTACTAATACCTTCACTCTCCCTCCTCTGTCCATGACCCAACCATCTCTGACCTTCTCTCCAAAACATCTGGTCAGTACCAAAGAGAACCTCCACATCTTCATGTCTGCCACCTCCAGCTCTGCCTCCTGTCTATCGGTCGTCGTTGCTGTTGCGCTCGTTTAATTCCCTCGCAATAAAATGTCCTGAGGTCGAGCGTTGACCCTCAGATGACATCTGCGGAAACGCGTGAAAATCCCGTACTTTTGAAAGTGACTGACGAGCAAAAGCTCTTCCCCCTCAGTTGCCGCGGTTACCGTTGTCATAGTTCACCTTCGGGGGGAGGGTGGAATTTACATGAAGCGTCAAAATGAGCAAAAGTCGGTGTCTGAAGATGCGCAGCTGGTTTTGGCGGCGCCTTCAGATGGTTGAGGTTTAGAAAGGGCTTCTGGGTCCAAACAAATCACCGTCACCCTTGGCAACCTGGACTCTTTATCCTCAACACACCAGAATGCTAATAGATGACCTCTCTGGGGTTATAATTGATTATTTACACTCTGGGTAAGTCACGGGTGAGCTTTAATTGTGCTGCGTTACAGAAACGGCAGAAAAGGAGCAGCTGGCTCAGCTGCAGATCCTCAACAAGGCCCAGAAAAGGCAAATTGATGACCTGGAGCAAAAGCTGGAGGACACCAGGCGAACTGTGAGATACCTGGAGCACCAGTTCGCCATTGCCAAAGGTACTTAGTAGAAGATGCGCTGAAAGGTGGAGAAGAGAAAGTGACAGATTTTACTCATTCGTGTGCAAACCCGCCCCCCTGTGGTGGATTAGTGGTACTGCGGGCGGTGGGCAGCGTCCCGTTGAATCCTGTGTTTTTCATGATTTCAACCGAACGGATAGAATCTTCCCTTCGACCGCAGATGAAAAGGACGGCTTGGCGGCGAGTCTCAAGGAATCCCGTCGGCTGGTGGACGAGGCCAAGAGCCGGGAGGTGAAGATGCAAGGCGAACTGAAGGCGGTGGAGCAGCAGATGCAGGTCCTGAGCGAGAGGGACAAGGAGGTGAGCTGTGACGCAGAACGGAGACAAACCCGTATCTGAAAAAGGCCGCCGTGAAAACGCCGTGACTCTTGACTTCAGATCACGGCGAAGCAGAGGGTGGCCGAGGCGGCGGTGGACACCATGAAGCAGCAGATGCTGGAGCTGTGTCGCTCGGACACCCTGAGCCGGTGCCGCGAGCAGCACGACAGGGACGTGGCCGTCTTGAAGGAGCAGCACGAGGCGGCGCTGCTGGCCCTGCAGCAGAAGCTGGACTCGGCCTCTCACGCTCTGAGCGACCAGGTGTGTCTGGTGGTCCGGGCCGTCCGCTTCTCCAGCTCCTCTCAGCAGCTGTTCCTTTCGTGAGCCGGTGGAACCCTGACTTATGACTGAGGGCTCCTAATCCAATTTGATCCTGCGTCGAATTCCGATGAATTGAAACACCGACATCCGTCCCAGCCTCCTGGGTTTGTCAGGTGTCTTTGAACGCCTCGTCCGTCCACGTTCCCTCCCAAATCCCCGGAAACGTCTCTCACCTTCTCGCGCGATGCTCTCCGTCACCGTATCTCACCCACCGCCACTTCTCCGTCTCTTCGCGGACGCCTCGCCGGTGTTTCTCCACGATTCGCTCTGGTCTCCCGAACCCGAGGCTGTGAGCTAACGGCGCGACCCGGCCGCTTTCAGACGGACGTGGCGGCGAGGCTCCGGGAGCAGGTGAAGCGTCTGGAGCGTCAGAGGGAGGAGGAGCAGCTGGAGAGGGCCCGGGTCGTCGACGGCCTGGCCCGGCGCCTGGAGGAGAGCCAGCAGCGGTGCGCCAAGCTGCTGCAGACGAGTGAGCCGCCGCGCCGCGCTCTTCACGGGTCCTCGCGGCCCTCCGCTGATCCGCCTCGCTCCCCTCCAGGTTCGGTCCAGGAGACGAGCCAGATGCAAATCCGACTGCAGCGGGCCGAGTCCGCCAAGGCCCTGAGCGAGAACATGAACAAAGTCCTCCAGGTGTGGCCCTCGGGCTCCTCTCCCAGCACGGTCAGCCGTCGGTGCCCTTCATCCGTTCTTTGTGCGTTGGCTTGTTTCCCCGAAGGAGGATCTGTCGGATCTGAAGGAGCAGATCACGCTGTACGAATCGGCCGTCAAGCACGGCGTGATGTCGCTGGACCTGAGCGGCGACGGGGAGAACCCGCTGTCGGAATCCTGCGCGGATCTGGGACTGAAGAAGACCGTCTGGAAGAACGGCGGCGTTCCCAGGTCCGAACCGCGGCCTCCTCGCGCTCCGAAACCTCGGCTGTTCTTGACCAGCCGCTCCTCCGTGTCCCGCCGCTCAGCGCCGGCCTGGCCGACTCCAAGCCGTCGAGGGACGAGGCGCCGCGCCTCCTGCGTGCGGAGATGCAGCGCTGCCTGGGGAACCTGAAGGGGAAGCGCCAGAAGATCGGCCGTCTTCAGGAGGAGCTTCGCCAGAGTCGGGCCCGCGTCGACGAGCTGCAGGCCCGGCTGGACGAATCCGAGCTCCGCTCAGAGGTGAGACGGCCGTCGCCAGCCCGGAACGTCGCCTCCTCTGTCAGACGTTCGTCAAGCATCTTCACCCGCAGGTCAGACAGAGCGGCCAGACCGGAGAAGGTCAGGAGGAGCTACTGAAACTGCAGGAAGAGAAGAGAAGCCTGCAGGAACAAGCTGAGGTTTGCTCTTCTCACAGCCTCACGCCGGACTGGGTTTCATCACGCTTCTTTTTGTGGGTAAATGTCTGCTCGGTCCTGTCCCGCTGCTCGGCCTCCAGGCGCTGGAAAAGAAGATGAAGGAGCTGAAGCAGAACGAGGAGAAGGTTCGGGCCGCCAACTTGGAGCTGTGCACCAAGATGAGAGAGATGATCCAGGAGGTGGACCAGGAGAAGCAGGAGGCCGCTGAGCGGTAAGGTTCTCCTGCGTTGAGCCGTTGGCTTCACGATAAGCTGCTTTGGGACTTTAAAGTTCTCAGAGGTGTCCAGCTCCTCCAGGGGAACCTTCTAGAGGGACTCTGAGAGACCACAGTAGGGACTCCACACTTAAAATCATCCCCCGAAGAAGAAGAAGACGACAGGAACAGCATGGAGGTGGAAGCTGCCACAGCCTTCATGGACCATCAGATGGGCTGAAGAGTTTTGATCTTCTCCCTGCACTGTGTGAAGAACACCGTTAGCCGTTAGCTGACGCCACACTTGTTCCGGTCCAAACGTAGATTTCCCCTCTGAGGAGAAGCTGGCCAGAAGAGCTTGGACCTCTTCATTTCTCGCTGCTTTGTCCATTTTGTCCCCAGGAAGACCTCTGACCAGGACCACCCTAGTTTTTAAACATGGCGCTCCGACGCTCATGAGCTCCACCAACCAGCGGGCACTTGTGAGTTCCAGTGGAACTGGGAAAAGACGCCGCTTTGGAGCAGGGGCTGAGATGGTTCCTGAGAAGGTTCTAGGACCTGCAGAAGGTTTAAAATGTGCTTTGAATCCTGAGCTCACTCTTTAGGTTTGTGTTTCCCCGTAAAGAGCCGAGCGGATCCACCAGCAGCACCGGGACGACGTGGTGAGCAGAGTGAGGACGGAGCTGACGCTGGAGCACGGCAGCCTGCTGGAGCAGCTGACCGCGCAGCACCAGCAGGATGTCCAGCAGCTGCGGTGAGTCCTCGCGCCGCCGTCCGACGGGCCGCGGAGAAGGTCCGCCGCCAGACTCAAGAGGCTGGGATCCGTCCCCTCGCAGGGCCCGGCTGGAGGAGGCCCAGGACAAGATCCTGGCCGTGCAGGAGTGCTACATCTCTGTGTGCAAGGAGAAGGACGCGCTGGAAGAAAGCATTCGCAGCAGGGAGAAGGACCAACCTGTGATGGAAGAAGAGCAGGTCCGACGCGTCGCCTCTTGGAACCCGACGTCCGTTCATCGCTTCATCATGCGTGACCTCTTCTTCTTCTCTCGAAAAGGCCAAGAGCAGCGCTCGGGAGGAGGAACCGGGGGCGGAGCCGGAGGCCCGGCAGCAGGCCTCCATACGCCAGCTGCAGGCTCTCTGGACCAGAGAGGAGGAGGAGGAGATCCGGCAGCAGGTCGCATCTCAGGTAGCCTCGGCCGAGGCCGCTTGGAACCGGGAACGGCGGCAGGTACGGTCGCGGCTCGTCGTTCTGCGGCGCCGCGGCTTCACGGAGCCTGAGGTTTTGTGTTTGGTTCCCCGCAGATGGAGGAGACCTGGAGCCGGAGGCTGGAGGAGGCCAGCGCGAGGACGCGCTCCCAGACGGCCGACAGCGGCAGCCAGACGGACGCGGCCGGCGGGACGGTCACCGCCCAGGAGCTGGACGCCAGGCTGCACGCGCAGAAGCGGCTGCTGCGGCTGGAGGCCGACAAGGTCCGGCGGAAGGCGGTGGAGGACGCCGGGAAGAAGCTCCGGGCGGAGATACACGAGAAACATCTGGAGGAGATCGCTAAGCAGGTCAGCCGCAGCGCAACACCGGCGGGACGGCGGGACCGAGGGGAAATAGAGCCGGAGCGCCGGTCGCGGCAGGGGGGACAACGCCAGAGCTCAGATGATTGTCTGTCATCCATCCTCACCGTGACCTTTGCCGCACGATTGACCTCCACAGCGGCCATCTCCGCACTCCCACGGATAAATCCACGCCTGGCGTTTTCATCGGAGGGCGTTTAGACGCGGCGGACAAATGTGTTGGATGTTGTGAACCGTCAGCGGTGAACGTGGCGACTGCATTGCAGGTGGAAGGCGCGCTGAGCCGGGCCTACAGCCGCTGGCTGGAGGATCTGACCTCGCTGCCAGAGTATCAGGCTGCCCTCCAGAAGGAGAAGCAGGAGTGGGAAGATCTCCAGAAGGAAGACGCGGAGCGGCGGGTACGGGGAGCTCCGTCCAACGCCGTCGTCTTTCCGATCCGCTTTTTATATGACAGGGATCTTCTCCCTGAACGTGTCAGGCGGCCCAGGCCCTCGGGGCGGCGGAGGAGCGGCGGCCTTCTGGAGCCGAGAGGCTGGAGGAGCTCCAAGAGGAAGTGGCCGACCTCCAGAGCCAACTGGAGCGAGCCAGGAGAGAGCAGGAGGCGCTCCTGAAGGCCGAGCTGGCCGGAGCCAAAGCCGCTTGGAACCGGGACAAGCTGCGAGAGATCTCCACGATGCAGGACCGCAGCGAGCGGCTCCACCAGAGCCAGCTGCAGGAGCAGCGCCAGAAGATGGAGGAGGCCTTGCTGCGGGCTCGGCAGGACGCCGAGCTCCAGAGGAAGGAGCTGCTCCTGCGGACGGAGGCCCGAGGAGAGGAGCGGGAGGGCGAGCGGGCGGAGAAGATGGAGGCGCTGAGGCGCCAGATGAAGATCGATCTCCTGGCGGAGCTTCAGTCCGCGCTGGCAGACGTCCACGCGCATCTTCTGGAGGACCCGGACACGAGGAGCGGCGAGGAGCGCGGGAGCACGGTGACGCGCGTCCTGCACGCCTCCTGCAAAGAGCTGGTTCAGCGCGCCGTGGCCCAGGCCAGGAGCCAGTGGAAGGAGGTGGGTCCCGATCTTCTCGCTCACCAGATTCCTCCTGAATCAAGGAGGAAAATAACAAATACCGATTTAATGGCTGAAGATCAGGTCCACGTGTCCGTTGGGATTCCTCACCACAGCTCATCGATATCTGTTTTGCACCCAGATCAGCGAGGAGAAGCTGAGCCTCGTCTTGAAGGAAACCCAGGAGTTGCACCAAAGAGAGATCCTGAAGTTCCAGAGTAGGCCACGCTTCTTCGTCGCGGTTCGTTCAGGTCCGCTCGGATCATCTCATGAACGTCGATCCCCGCAGGCTCCTGGGCCCAGAGGGAGCAGCGACCCTGTAGGAAGGAGTGCTCGGAGGCCGCGGCCCGGCTGCAGAAGAAGAACCAGGAGCTGAGGAGACACCTGGAGAAGGCCTGCCGCCAGCTACAGCACAGCGTGCGCCAACACAAGGCTGAGATACAGAAGCTCAAAGGTCCGCGCGGTGTTTGAAACCTTCTGACGGCAGCAGGTCGGCGGGTTCACGTCATGACGCGCTCTCTGATCGCAGGCGACCATGAGGAGACACTCCAGAAGGCAACGGAGGAACATCTAAAGCAGCTGGAGGAGGCCCAGACCAGAGTCAGAGACTCCTCGGGGTTTGTGTCTTCATCTCTACCTCCTCTGAGGTCCTCAACCTACATCTCAAGTCTTCAATCTCCCAGCAAACGGAGCTCACCATGAGTTTTCTACCTGGCTCCTGATTTGATGGAGCTATTGGACATCAGATACGTTTCTATCGTAACCATCTTGAACCGTTGACGTTCACCTCGGCTGGTTGTAGCTGCTGGAAAGGCCGGAGAAGACCGAGCCTTGAGTGTGGCGCTCTCTTCTTCTTGTTCCAGGACCTCCCGTCAGGAGCGGTGTCTCATGGAGATGAAGGAGCAGTACGAGGCCACGGTGGAGAAGATCAGAGGTCGGCCATCAACACACACACACACACACACACACATGCACACACATGCACACACACACACACAGGACAGGAATCGATAGCTTTTACGGCTAATGTTAGCTTACTGGCAGAGCGGGCGGCGGTTCAAACCCCGCCTCCTGCCACGGTGCCCTTGGGCAAGGCACCAACCCGGCAAGAACAAGCGTTTACTTCTAGAAACCGAAAAAACTAATCCATCCGCTCGCGGAGGAGCCGCCGTCTGACGTCTCCTCCGTGCGGCAGGAGACATGCTACGCTACATCCAGGAGAGCCGGGAGCGAGCGGCGGAGATGATCCGCAAGGAGGTGCTGAGGGAGAGGCGGGACACCGCCAGGAAGATGCGGCACCACTTCCTGAGCTGCCTGCAGGAGTTGCTGGAGGACCGCGGGGACACGACGGGGCAAGAGGCTTCCGACCGCCCTCCCCTCTGCCGCCGCCGCCGTCCCGGCCGCGCTGATCTTTCTCTTCTCCCGCAGGGCGGAGAAGATCCTCACCGCCGCGAGCAAACTGGTGTCCATGGCTAAGGTGCTGGACACGCCCGTCAAAGGCAAATCCGCCGGGACGTCCGACGCGTCGGACGACTCCGGCCGATCCGAGCCGGCCCGCCGGGTTCCGCTCCCTCCGAGCGCCGGCGTGCCGAAGCAGGGTTGGCCCGGGGTCGGCGAGGAGCCGCCGGCCGAGCCGTTCGCCCCGCCCGCCAGCGTGGCCACTCCGGCCGCTTCGGGGCAAAAATCGAGACGCAAACGCGGGAGACAGCGGGAGACAGCCGGGTCGGACGCGGCCGCCGGGCCCGAGGACGCGGAGCGGGGACGGGAACCGCCCGTCAGGGAGGAGAGGAGACCCGACCGGAGCACAACCAGCGCCGACTCGGACCTGAGCTTCGCCCTCCCCCGCCCGTCCTCCTCCGGGACGAAGGCGGAACCCGTGAAGCTCTTCTGCCCCTCCGACGTGAGCGTCTACGAGGCCACGCCTCCCCGCCCGGCCTCCTCCCTCCCCGCCGGGCCCAGCGTCCAAAGAGAGCCGCCCTCCGGCTCCGAGGGCCGCCGGCTGCTCGGCCTCTCCTCCAGGACGCTCTTCTCCGAGCTCAGGCGGAGGCAGCGGGACGGCCCCTTCCAGCAGAACCCCTGAGCTCTCCTCTGCCCTGCTACGCTTAGCTTAGCACGAAAGCCGTCGGCCCTGACCCCCGGGGTTCCGGCGAAGGCTCCCCGTCCGGAGGTCGCCCGTGGGCCGGGCCTCCGCAGAGCCCGGCGAGGACCAGGAGGAACGCGGGTTCAGCAGATCGGCATGTGAGGGGTGGGCCGGTGACGTCAGAGGTGCTGGTCTGGATCAGCACCAGCAACGCCCTGTGGTCTCACAGTTTTATTATCTTATCTATCTTTTACACCTCGCTCCTATTTAATTTTAATAAATGGAATTGCTTTGGTCGCTGAGTCACAGCTTCATGTTTCAGAGGCGTGGAGCCTCCAGAGCCCCGAGAGCAGCTGGATCTCCTGGACTTGGCTTCTAATGGAAATCCTCTCAAATCTGTCTTCTCTGATGTCCCAGTGCCGCTGGCCTCCTCACACCTGTGGAGGAACCCAGACAGACAGGAGATACGTGTATGCAGATGACGTCGTGATCTCCAGGGAGAGCAGGCGGAGAAACATCTAGAGAGGAGGAGTTGTGCTCTGGAAAAGGAGAGGAATGAAGGTCAGCCGCAGCGAGACAGAATAGGTGAGAGTGAATGAGAGGAGCCTGAGTGGAGAAGGAGGAGGAGTTCAAGGGCTGAGGGTCTACAGTCCAGAACAGTGGAGAAGAGGCGGAGGAACACGTTCAAGCAGGATGGAACGGCTGGAGAAAAGAGTCAGGGGTGATAGAAGACAATCAGCCAGAAGGAAAGGGAAGGTGGAGAAGACGGGAGGCAGAGATGAAGATGCTGAGGTTCTCTGGGAGTGACCGGGATGGAGAGGATCAGGAATGAGGCCGTCAGAGGGACGGCACATGCGAGATGTTTTGGAGAGAAGGTCAGAGAAGCCAGGCCGAGATGTTGGGTCATGGACAGAGAAGTGAAGATATTGGTCGAGGGATGGTGAAGTTGGAGGTGCCAGTCAGGAGGTCTGGAAGAAGACCTGAGAGAAGTTGAAGCTAGAGAGAATAGGGTTGGATGGAGGAGGCGGGTTCCTGTGGAGCCCCCTGAAGGGAGCAGCCAGAAGAAGACGTATGCGAACTTTGAATCGAGACGCCTCCTCCTCTAAGTAGAGTGGGTGGAGAGGCTGGAGACCAAACGCAAACAGGTCATCAGAGCAGGTCTTCTCGGGCTGCTTCTCAACAATCATTGACTCTCCGCTCCTCCTCCTCGTTGTGCGGTTCCAGTTGCATCACACCCGTGGCCCTCAGACGTGCGAGAGCTTCAGGACCATGCTGCTGTGGCTGCTGTGTCCGCTGCTGGCCGCCGTGCTGCTCGTCCTCTACCGCCGTCCCTTCCTCCTGCAGGACGCCCGCTTCCTCCTCGGCCGGATGCGGTTGAAGCGCACCTTTCTCGACTACACGCGGCGCAACTTCACGGTGCTGGACCGCTTCTTGGAGATCGTGGAGAGCCGACCGGACAAGGCGTTCATCCGCTTCAGGGACCGGACCTTCACGTACCGGGACGCGGACGAGCTGAGCAGCCGCGCGGCCCGGGTTCTCCTGCAGAGCGGGCGGGTCCGTGAAGGCGACACGGTGGCCGTGTTCGTCGGGAACGAGCCCGTGTTCCTGTGGCTGTGGCTGGGTCTGGTGAAGATCGGCTGCTCGGCGGCTCTGCTCAACTGCAACGCCAGGTCCAGGTCGCTGCTGCACTGCTTCGGCCGCAGCGGCGCCGAGACCCTGGTGGTCGGAGAAGGTGGGCCGACCGTCGACCTCGATCCGTGGAGGTCGGAGGCTCCGAGGTTCCTCTGATGGGCGCTTTTGATCGAGCGGATGTTTGGACTCTGATGGTTTTGTGAGAAGGTAGTGAGGTCCTGCACGCAAAAGTCCCTTCAGGCGAATGACCTTCACTCTCCGACCTTCTGCACCGGGCTGAGAAGTCCACGTACGTGCGCACACACGCACACGGTCCGACTCTGCCCTGTGCAGACGGGCGCAGTACCGACGGCGACCGCGGGGTGGCGGCGTCGAGTAGAATCCGAGAAGGTTTGGGGAAAAAAAAAATAGCAGAAGTTCTTCGAGGAGCAGCTGTGAGTTCCTGCCGCCGCAGGTGATTCGTGACGCCTGTCAAGAACACCTGCCGCGGGAGGTTTATTTCATTGACGATGTTGTGACTGGTGCAGTGACGACGGAGGAGGCGCGGCGATTCCCCCGCTAACGCCGTTAGCTAACGCAGACCCCACTTCCGTTTCCTGTTATCACATAAGAAATATGAACTTTAGAAATGACAAGTCATGTCTAAAAAAAAAAAACCCCAATAATACTTACATTCTGTCTCATGAAGATCAGAACGTAGCTTCCTGGTTAGACGCTTAATGCTACGATGCTATGCTAAATGTAACTTTGCTCCACTTTCTGTCTAACCTGCATCTATGGACGGAGTGAAGCCGCTCCTCTTACTAAAAACCATCAATCCGTCCCCGACCGGCTTTGAACGCCTCGTCCGTCCACGTTCCCTCCCAAACGTCCGTCACCGTATCTCACCCACCTCCACTTCTCCATCCAAACTCCCATCTGGGCTCGTGTCACAAAGCAAACAAGAATCCACTGAGCGAAAAACAACACCTCGCTAGTTGACGCACTCGGAAGTCAAGGTTCCACTGAGCAGGAAGTGGCGGCGGCCATCCGCTTCTCTCGTTGGTCCTACGAAGGAAAAGAGCTCTCCGGCCTTCAGGTTTTCTGCACGACAGTTGTTTCCTCGCCGCTGTCGCCAAGTGCTCGCGCCTGCGGGAACGTTGGGTTTCTGAAGAACATCTTAAAGAGTGTGGTCAGAGATGAAGATGTGGAGGTTCTCTTTGGGAGTGACCAGGATGGAGAGGATCAGGAATGACATGGTAGATGTTTTGGAGAGAAGGTCAGAGATGGTTGGGTCATGGACAGAGGAGGGAGAGTGAAGATACTGGAATTGGAGGTCTAGATGAAGACCAGAGAGAAGATGTATGGAGGTAGTGAGAGAGGATGTGAAGGCAGTTGGAGTGAGACTTGTCTCAAGCTTTGACAGAGCGGCGCCCCCTAGTGGATGGTCTGCTGAGTGTCCATTCCAATGCAGGGGACACGTAGAGGGCCGAGGGCAGGGACGTCTAGAACATCCAGATCCATTTTCGCGCGATCAGAGCAGTGTTCTGGTGCACTCGAGGTTGCAACCCTGGTTGACATTTCCAAGCTGCCGGTTGCTAGGCGACCCTCTTCGCTTGGACTCGAACCCCCTGCTCTCGTCCTACAATGAGAGCGTTAGAAGGTCATTGTGTGTCATTCATGTCCAAACGTTGGATCCTGGACACATCGCTGATCTGTGCTCAGCGGGCCGTCGCTCCTGGGTGGTTCCTCTGTAAGAATTTGGACAGCTGAGCCGTTTAACACCCAGATCACCAGATGTTTCTCCTCGTTTCCAACGTCCTCCCTTACTCGGTTGTCTTAGAGCGGGAGCAGTGTGACCCATCCCTCCAGCAGCTGAGAAGATGATATCACAGCTAACCGGCTCTTCTGGTTCTGGCCATTCTCGCCGGGTGTAACCTGATGTGCTTTGTACTCAGCCTGCCCTCTTGCGGCGCCCCTGGTGGTCAGTACTTGGAACTGACCCACCCCAGACACTCAGTTAAAGTCCTTGTACTTCATCTGGGTACTTTCTCCATGCTCCTCCACTTCCCAGGAACATGTTGTACCCTCAACTCCTTTACACCGATTTTTTTTTGTTGATTACTTGATAGTTAAACCGACTCCGGAAGAGGAGTTGATTTGGTGAAGTCCTCTGAGGCCGTGACCGTGACGGCGCCCTCATGTAGAAGGCGATACGAACATCTCCTGAAGCCCCATTGGAACCTGAATGTACTTCCAATCTCCTGTTGGTGTCCCCAGATCCTCGCCGTGACTCTATTGTCCCGTGTGCCCAGATCTCCAGGACGCGGTGATGGAGGTCCTGCCGACTCTCCTGGAGCAGCAGGTCACTGTCTTCGTCCTGACCGACAGCTGCCGGACGCCGTCTCTGCACAGCTTCATGGACAAAATGAGCCGTGTCTCGTCTGAGCCTTTGCCCCGGGCTCACAGATCACACCTGACCCTGCAGAGTCCAGCGGTCTACGTGTACACCTCAGGGACTACAGGTGCACTGCATGGGGTTCTGGCACTCCTGATCCTGCAGAACCCAGGAGGAACCCTTTAACCTCGCCCTTCTCTCTTCGACAGGTCTTCCGAAGGCGGTGCCCATCAGTCACGGCAAACTCTGGCTCATGTCGTTTTTTCACCTCCAAGTTGGGGTGAGGAGCGATGACGTGATGTACATCACCCTCCCCCTGTACCACGGCGCTGGCTTCATCGGAGTCACCGGGTCCATCCAGAGGGGTACGTGCTCCTCCAGAGCCTCCAGTACCTTCATCTTACCTGCTGGGTAGCGGTTTGTCACAAAGGGACAAGCGTCTGAGCCATTCCGCGACGGCCAACGACTTCGAGGTTCAAGTCGATGTGAACTCCACTCTTGTCGGCCATGACGTAACAACAGAGCTGGAACTGCTGGATGTACCTGTGGCCTGTTTGTAGCATTCACTGACGACACCTTTTATGGAGCTGGTCTCGTAGCACTCTAGCACTCTCTTAGCGTGTATTATCTCAATCTCGTCACTTCCGTCAAGCCTGCAGAAGTGACTCTTGTGCGACTTTCCCCCTAAGTTTTCATGTGTCTGAGCAAACACACAAACTCCCTGAGCGTTCCCTTGGACCGCTGGGAGCGGTCAGACGTGTGCGCTGTGGTCACGGCAGGATCACATCAAGTTTATTAAGAGAATCAAAGGACATCAGCAACTTCCATGATATTGCTTTGAATGAAGTGATTTAGTCCACTTTCAATGAAAAAGACAAAAATTATGTTCATGATCTGTGTAGTACATTGACACCGCTGAAAGTATGACTATGTATTTTAGCTTAACATGAACTGCCAACCGAACTGAGCCAAATCTAAACTCCAATCATTGAAAACACACTCACTTCCATCCGCATTTAAATGATTTTTCCAGCTTCCGTTCTGAAAAATTCCATCTTGAAAGAACAGCATTTCTTTTCTTACTTTGGCTCGGTGAGTGGACGTGTCACCGCCCGTTCGTCTTGCCATGATATGGGGTTCGCATTTGCGTCTTTTTATTTGAATTTATTATTCTGGGATGATTTGTTTAACTATTTTTTACAATTCCAAATTTCTCTTCACTCACTCACCGTATTTTATGCGCAGCATAGATTTTCTTGCGCGCTGAGAATGTGCGAGAAGTGCGCGAGCGCGCAGCTTAGAGGGGACGTTGCTCTTGTGGCATCAGAACATGGGAGTACCCTGGTACATTGCTGGTGGGGCAGGAGAACATGTTCCCCAGCACCTCCTCTCTGTCTGCAGGGATCACCGTGGTTCTGAGGAGCAAGTTTTCCGCCTCCCAGTTCTGGGACGACTGCAGGAACTACGATGTCACCGTCATCCAGTACATCGGCGAAATCATGCGTTATCTCTGCAGCACGCCGAAGGTACCGAAGGAAGCCCCGCGCTGGGCTGCGCTGAGGTAAAAGGTCACCAGAGACCAGGGGGTTGCAGAGTCTTCTCGTGTCTCCGCTGACAGAAACCCAACGACCGGAGCCACCGGGTCCGTCTGGCTATTGGCAACGGCATCCGGCCGGACGTCTGGACGGAGTTTCTCCGCCGCTTCGGGAACGTCCACATCAAGGAGTTCTACGGCGCCACGGAGGGGAACATGGTCCTCATCAACTACAGCGGACGCATCGGGGCGGTCGGGAGGACCGGCTTCCTGGGCAGGGTAAAAGTCCGCGTGGGAGTCCAGCGGGCGGCGCAGGGCCGTCGAGGTGTAAACCGGGAATGTGTCCACGTCTGTCTCGCAGATGTCCTCCCCTCACGCGGTCATCAGGTTTGACGTGGACAAGGGAGAACCGGTGAGGGACTCGTCCGGGCTCTGCATGGAGGTCCCCAGAGGTGAGCTGCCAACCACTGACGAGACACCCTCTGATGCTCGGGAGTACACAGCCAGGCTACCTTTATTGTCACTGTTAGCTTAGCTTAGCTTCGCTTTCAGAAGATCAAACTCGAAGCCCAGACGTGTCCCATCATGCTCCTCACAGGGGAAGCTGTAGATCTATCGACAGGTGTGAAGAACCCGCCTGACCTGCAGGCGACTGTCCGGGTTCCGTGATAGGAGATGTCCAGGAGGCAAGAGGCCTCAGAAACCGCCAGATCATTCTGAAGACCAGAACAGGTGCACACCGACATGAAGTTCGGAGAACCTGAAGAACCCGAAGAGCGGGGAGACGAGACTGAAGAACCAACGGACGATTCTGGGGTTCTCCACGTTCTGCTGCTCGGGTTCTCTCCAGGCTCTCTGCCTTCAGTCCCAAAACAGTCAGGAGGTTCCTTGAAGACCAAATTGTGCGCAGGTGTTGAGAGGCTTCATGGTTGGATGATTGACGGCTGACCAGCCAGGTTAAGCCCCGCCCCCGTGGGCGCTGTAGATGATAAAGGATGGTCCTCATGAGTGCTCGAGTTCCTCCGCGTCTCAAACCTCTGGACCACCGGAGGGTCTGAACGTTCTTCAAACGCTCCTCCTCCAGGTGAGCCCGGGCTCCTGGTGTGTGAGATCACGGCCAGGGCGCCGTTCTCCGGATACGCCGGTGACCTGGAGCAGACGGAGAAGAAGAAGCTGCGCGACGTCCTGAGGAAGGGCGACGTTTACTTCAACACCGGAGACCTGATGCTGGTGGACGAGGAGGACTTCATTTACTTTCACGACCGCGTGGGCGACACCTTCAGGTCTGGTTCTCCTGCTTCTCCATCGTCTGACCAGGATGGAATCCTCTCGGACCCGGCGGTCCGACGCCGCCTTCAGGGACCTTCGCGGGAAGTGAGGCGGTTTCTAAGCGGGTTCCTTCCCGTCCCTCCGCAGGTGGAAAGGTGAGAACGTGGCGACCACGGAGGTGGCCAACGTTCTCACGCTGGTGGACTGCATCGCCGAGGCCAACGTGTACGGCGTCCAGGTGCCAGGTGAGCCGAGCGTGATGTCCTGCCTTCACGCCGAAGGTCCTCAGATGTTACCTCCGCCTCAGAGTTCCTCACCGACAAGGCCTGCGAAAAGCAAAGGTCCGGCGGGTGGACCTGATGCTGGAGCTCCTCGTCCTCCTCAGGTCCTTCCCGGGGGGTTCCTGCCTGAAGGTTCTCCTGCCCGGAGGTTCCCCTGGAGATGGGGTTGGAGCTCCATCGATGATCAGACTGATGTCTTCCAGGCCAGGAGGGGCGAGCGGGGATGGCGGCCGTGACGCTGAAGGTCGGCCTTGCCTTGGACTCGGCGTCCATCTTCTCCCAGGTGCGGAGCTTCCTGCCGTCGTACGCCCGCCCGCGCTTCCTCCGCGTCCAGGTTTGCCGCCGCCGCCGCCGCCATCTTCCACGCCGCCGCCAAGGAAACGGGCCGCGGCCCAACCGGCGCTGTGATTGGTTGCAGGGGTCGCTGGAGGTCACCAGCACCTTCAAGCACTTGAAGGCGAAGATGGTGGAGGAGGGCTTCGACCCGGGCGCGGTGAAGGACCCCGTCTACTTCCTGGATGAAGATCAGAAGGACTACGTGCCGCTGACGGCGGAGCTCTTCCACGCCGTCACGTCCGGGAGGATCAAAATCTAAAGCGTCTCCGGGAGTTTGTCGAAGGTTCTCGCGGGGTTCGGGACCTCCGGTCTGCCATCTGGTCTTCATCTGCAGCCCAGGGAGGAGACCTTCAGGCTCCAGCAGGGAGGCTCCACCGCTCTCCTGGACTTCTGCAGGTTCCTCCTCGGATGTTCCCGCTCCAGGAGGAGGTGATGCAGATGGATTCAATAAAGTTCATGAGAAGGTGTGGGTCTTCTTCTGTGGAGCAGCAAGTGAGCTGGTTGGAAAGAGCCGGGAATTGACTTCTCTTTAGAATTGATTCCAGAAAATATGATTTTTTATTCATTCAGAATTCAGAACTCTATCATTTATCATTATTGATTTTATTTTAGATCATTTTTTAAAATAATTATTATAATCAATAATAATAATTCTGAATTTTAAAAATGTAATGTGTGCCAAATGTGATTACGTATGTGTGTAAAAATACAAAATAATGTTTTTTTAATATTAAGACAGAAGAAATATTAATAAATAAAAATCAGTAATTAATTAATAATTTATAGCAAAAAAATCTATCAAACATGTTTATAAGAAATACATTTATAATTATTTTAGTTTAATGGTTACGAATGATGTTCTGATTTTTATTCAATAATTTTTATACATTTTTAAAATCCATGCTTTTCACATGTGATACAATAATGTAATATGACATTATTATTATTATTATTATTATTATTATGATTATTATTCTATGATTGATCACAGTAATAATGGTGTCGTGTCGAGGAGAAGCCAGAGCAGGTTCTCCAGGGGTTTCTCCTGCACAAACCTCCCATCCGCCCCCCGCACGTCTCCACGTCACCCGTGAAGGTCCAAGTCACGGAGGTTCTTCTCCTCCTTCCAGCCGTCGCGCCCAGATCATGACCCCTGTTGCCGTGGCAACAGCAGAAGGGGAAGTCTATCTATCAGCTAAACTCTCTTGGAGGAGACCCGCTTCTTCCACGCCACCTTCGTCCACTTCCACGGAGGCCTTCGCTGTCTCCCGAGCCTCCCTCCTCCTCATCGGCTGCTTCACCAGCGGGTGGAACATCAGGAGCATCTCTCCAACCCGCTCCTTGTCTTTGTGGACCTTCTCTAAACGCTCCTAAAGCTTCTGCTTCAGCAGCAGAAGAGGAACGCTCTGTTTTTCCTCATGTTCTTGCTCCTCTTAGCGCCACCAGCCGTTCCTTCACGCTCCTTCAGAGCTCTCCTCAGCTGTCCTCGCTCCTGGATGAGTCCATCCATCCAGGAACCACCTCCTGGAGTCACTGGGTTCAGAAGAAAAGGCTCTTGTTTTTCGCATCAGTGTGTGTGTGTGTGTGTGTGTGTGTGTGTGTGTGTGTGTGTGTGTGTGTGTGTGTGTGTGTGTGTGTGTGTGTGTGTGTGTGTGTTTGCCGCGCCCACTCGGGGCCTCCACGGGTTGCCAGATCCCGGGACCCGGGGTTGGGTTTCAGCAG
>CAAKHD010012085.1:0-15700 GCA_901007705.1 Fistularia tabacaria
GAAAACACACAGAGAACTGCATTCGATGCAGCTTTGAAGTGAAAGATGAACCTGGTTGTCAGAGAAGGAAACGGAGCTGCTGCTTCACGGCAGCCCGGCATCGATGAATCGACGGGGAGACGTGGGAAAGACTGACTCAATGCAAAAGGACGACAAAAGCTTTCAGAGGTAAATAAAAAAGCAGATGTCCTGAACTTGAAAGCCTTCTAGAAGACCAGGTGAAGGCACAGAGACGGACGGCCGAGGCGTTTCCACCGCTGGTCCATTCCAACGCCGAAGAAGACCACTCTCAGGGTTGTAGCGCGCAGGAGGAAGACGAAGACAGCGATCAGCTGGAGGAGGACAGAGCAGGGATGGAAAGTGGATGGAGGGATGGAGGGATGGACTTTTCCATGTTATTTATTATCAATCTTTTTTAATTAGCCGTGTTAACGGCACTGTTTGGAAAAAAAATGTCCAGTTCATATTTGTGGATGTTAAGTTAAGATGAGATAAGATAAGATAAGATAAGATGAGATGAGATGAGATGAGATGAGATGAGATGAGATGAGATGAGATAAGATGAGATAATCCTTTATTGATCCCCAGAGGGGAAATTCTTTTGTCACAGCGGCGCAACAACAACAACAATATCAATTAATATGAGTGTAAACATAAATAAGAGAGACAATTAAAAGAAAGTCGAAAGATTAAAACAAACAGGCAGCGAGGGGAACAACAAATATGTAAATAAAAAGAAAAAACAGCAACTTACAGACAAGTGCGGCTTATATATGTACACATATAGTTAATTGTTCATTTTTAGCCGGTGCGGCTAATATTCAGGTGCGCTCAATAGTCTGGGAAATACGGTCATTGTTAACTTTTACGTGTGTGTGTGTGTGTGTGTGTGTGTGTGTGTGTCAGTTTGAAAACGTCGACGCACACACGGGTCACTTGGAGAACCTTCTGCGCATCAAAGATCGACTCTGTCAGAAGGAGAGCGCGGCGGAGGAGAAGGCCGACCAGCACAGGAAGGTTCTGCTGACCCTGGAGGACCAGCACCATCTGCTGCGTCTGCGCAGAAACAACCAGCTGTCACGACTCCACACCGAGCTGGAGAAGACCTGCTCCGAGGCGGACTTCTGGGTATCAACGCCACCACCACCACAGATCGGTTCCGAGTGGCTCATCTTTGGCGTGAACTGGGTTGTCCTCCTCCTGCAGGAGAGGAGGTGGAACCACATCCTGGAAACGGCGGCCAAGAAAACCCTCCTGCTCGGACAGATCAAGCTGGTGACCCTCGGCCTGTACGAGTCGGTGGTTGGAGGCGGAGAAGACGATAAGGGCGCGGCCGCCGCCGACACGGAGGCGCAGCTGGAGAAGGTACGAACCACCAGGAGGCCGAGTTGGCGGTCCAGTGAAGTGTTTGTCGGCTGAAGCCGCGGCGCCTTCTCTCGTCCTCTGCTCAGATCAGGATTTTCATCGAAGACCACGAGGATATTCTGAGGAAACGCTGAGCGTCCGGCCGCCGAAACCGACTCCAGAGCCGCCGAGCTCGACAAGCACTTGTGGAGTTGCCGTTAAAACCCTCGCCGCGTCTCCGTTCCACCTTAAAATCAATATTCCTACGGCTAAGCTGACCTTCTCCCACTTCTGAGTGCATTTGTTTTATCTGCATGGCTGCATTTGCATTTAGTCCTGGATATTCAGGATTTCTCCTGGGCTGGAAGTCAGACTTCTTTGAGCTGTGCTGTTTGTCTATTGTGAAAACACAAGTAAAAGTCTTTGGATTCATTGGTTTTGTCAGCTGGTAGCTGGAGTTTGCAAGATTTATTTTGCTTTTTTTCCCCCCCAGAGGCCTTGATCATTTAATTAGTTCCAGAAGTACGTTGATTTTTTTCATATCTTAAATTAATTTTCCCCGTTTAAAGAACGGAAAACAAGTCAATTCGTTCCAGCCCCCCCAGCCCTAAAAACAACACAAAATAAGGACATTTATAGAGAATAACCCTGAAAAAGAAGGATACTACTAATGTGAGGGACACAAAAAGAAAGAATCCTGGTTATTGTAAATGTATAGAGTTGTAATATGAATCCTTAGCTCAGATACAGACGATGGTGGCGAGTGCCTCCGAGGCTACCAACATAAACACTGACTCCAAAACCTACTCTTGGAATCAACCAAACATGACAATGAACGTATGATGATGATTACACTCAAATCAACTAAACATTACAATGAACTTATGATGAGTATTGAATGAAAATTAACTTCAATTTTACTTTCCATTTTTTGTTTTCTTCACTAGTTTTTCTCTTTGTTGGTTTATTTTCCTCTGAATCTCTGTCGCTAGAAGCGTATTGGAGTTGTGGGAGCTCGTTCGCGTGGAGCGAACCGCGCCAATTTCACATTTTGAGTTTCTCGCTCTCGTACAATGACATTTTTGTCGTATTTCGAGGGTAAAATTTGCTCGATTCGTATCTTAAAAAATTCGTATATAAAGTGATTTGCATGTATTCTTGTGGCAAAGCAGCTCAGCTGATGGAGGTTAAAGCTCACAGCAAGAAGGTCCCTGGTTTGACTCCAACAGGGGGGCCTTTCTGTGTGGAGTCTCCGCGTTCTCCCCGTGTGTTAGTGGGGTTCCTCCGGGTTCTCCGGGTTCCTCCCACAGTCCACAAACATGCAGAGGTTCACTGGAGACCCCAAATCATCCAAACCTGTGAGTGAGAGGGTGACTGTCTCTATATGGGATCCACCTGCGAGCAGTCCGGGTGAACCCCGCCTCTCGCCCGATGACAGCTGGGATCAGCTGCAGCCCACCTGCAACCCCCGAGTGCAGGTGAAGAATGAATGCATGAATGAATGTTTAATCTTCTCCTTGCTTATTCCAGAATGAGTCCGGGATTCTATCGACGACAACTCACTTCAGTTCTCATTAGGATTTTCTGGGATCGCAATTGCGAGCACGAATCATAGTAAAATGTGCAAAGTTCTTCTTTTAATGCAATTTTAATCTTCTCAAATGTTTAAATTCTCCCATTAATCACGTTTCATGATCAGAAAAGTGAGTTAAAAAAGACGTCGTTGCCCCGGCGATGCTTCGTTCAAATGACGTCGGATTTATCAGATCCTCAGTCAGACTTCGGCTCTGGATGTCGTGGGAAAGCCCGCCTTAACGAGGTTCATTTGAACGCAACACGAGCTGCGTTCGTCAAGTGGATGTCGGGCCATTTAACATTTGCAGAATCACGCAACTAGCAACATATTGTGAATTAACGTCGTAGTCAAGAAAAACAACTAGACATAAAATTAGTGTGACAAAAAAAAGAAGGTATTGTCACCGATTGTTTTCTGCTCGGTCGTAAAATAAATTACCAGGCACCCGAAAACTAAGGCACCGTCCGGGACTGAATCCCGAGGGGAGGCAGCCAAGCCCGGAGGTAAATGTTAGCCTGATGGCCGTTTTGCGATTCATTTAAGTTTAAATCAATTAAACTTTCAACGAGTAATTTCATATTCTTTGTGAGCATACTATATCACTTTTTTTATCTTTATTTCCCCCCCCCCCTCAACTACTTGGAATCCAGTCTGCCTTGTCGGAGAAAGTTAGCCGACGAGTTCACTTGCTCGATCGCTAGCATGATTTCCTAAATTTGCGCTAGCATTTTATTTTGAGAGAAAATTTCGGCTTCCCCCTCCGCCAACATTCTAGTTTCAAACAATAAAAATTACATTTGTCTCCATCTGGTGGTGCCCGATTCCACAGCTAACTGCGTTGTGACAGTAAAAGTTAAATCCCTCCATCGTGACCGTGGGCTCGTGATGTGCGATTCGTTGACGAATCGTGCAAAATTCGAGTCTTTTTAGCTGATTCATGATTCATCGTCTCTATTCACTCCTTCGCCACCTCGTCCCTGCTACTGCTTGCTAGCTGACAGCAAATGTGAGAATAGATGAAATGTCACTGTTGCACAACTGCTATTCTACCTGCATTTGTATAAATGTAATTAATTGGGAATAGCTTTTTTAATTCTGTGGGACACAGTAGACCTCCATACTCACGGAAAGAAAAACTCACACGGTAACACAATGAACGAATCACTCAGTAGTTCAGAGTAGCTTCCCGATTCAGAAAATGTGTGACAGACTCGGTGACTCAAAATCAAGCTTCTCTGTCGAGTGATTCATATAAACTCGTGCGAGTGCATGGATTCTCCGTGTTTTTGCCCGCCCAGGGTGAAGGATGTCCTCTCCGCTAGCTCCTGCAACAAGCCATGTCCAACCTGCAGGCGAAGGTCACACCTGTGACTCTGTGGAAGGAGCTTTGAATCAAGGCGTATGTCTGACGCAAAGCTTGGGGCAGATGCTTGGAAGTGAGCAAAGCCTGATGGAGATGACGGAAATCGAGTACGCCCACATCCAGTGTCTTCTTCAAGGCCACCTGGAGAAACAAGGTGGGCCAGAAGTCAGGTCCCACCCCGCTGCTGCTGTGTCCCTCTGCCAACCCCCCCATGTTATGGACTTGTCAATGCCCTCTGTGGACAAGAACGGTCTCTCGGCAGGAGAAAAGACACCGGTCTCTCACGGAGACGTGCAGGGCTACTTGCTGGTTCGACTCGGGGGCGAGAACGGCACGTCCGGATCACCTTCGAGCAGCGGCAGGCCCACGCCGAGGCAGTCCGCGTCAGCTGCCAGGGTTTGCGCGGAAAAAGTGTCGGACACAGACGCGCCGAGGCCGGAGACTATCACTCCAGCCGGTCACGGGTAGGCTTTGCATCTGATTCGTTTATTCAAACCCCCGACTTGTAATTTCAACAGATGGGTAAACTCTCTTCCAGCTTCCTGACCGCTGTCGGTCAGGAGGCCGTCTTGTACCTTCAGGAGCAGAGCAGCGTGAAAGCCGTCAGAGACGAGCACTTGGAGGTGATGGATCCACGTCCAACCCGGGGAGACGTGCCTGTTGTTGAACTGTGAAGAGTCTCAATTTAAATACTGCTCATGATATTGAGATTTTTTTGAAAATATCAAAGATCGTGATAAGCCAGCACAGCTTAGTCGATTCGTATATTACCCGTTTTTAAGTTTTGCATGGAGAACCCTGTTTGCTGCCGTACGATGACTCTTTCTTTTTCATTTCTTCCCCCCTCTGTCCTCAGACAATGAGACTTTACCCTCAAATGGTCGAACCCAAGAAGCGACAACGTCGCGCCGCCCCCAAGAGTTTCTCATTACTCCAAGAGAACGTCGCTCCTGACGAGTGCCATGCAGTGAAGTCAAAAAGTAACCCGGCTGTCAAAAGTTTGCCGCCTTCCCATCCAGAAAAATGAATAAGCCTTCGTTTCAACTGCGTAGTTTACTAACTCACACAGCCCCTCGCGTCTTCCGCAGAATTGGAGGCGACACCTGCCGCCTCCGGCGAGTGTGCTCGCTCCTACTGCTCTCGACACAGCGCGGCCGAGAGCCGAACGTCACGGCCTTGCATGTCGCTCAGCCAGCGGAAGGAGAGACACAACAGGAGGGAGAAGGAACGCAGGCGAGTCAGTGAGCGCTGGCGGCTGAAGGTGACATCGTATCAGCCCACCGTTTGGGACGTCGTCTTAGGGGACACATTTAATATCATCCTGGCTGCGTTCTCAGGCGGTTTGCGTGTCTGTCGGGAGGATTATGCTAAATCTACCACGGGTGTCTCTGAGAGAGATGGAGGAGGCGCCAAAAGGATCAACTGACACAAATTTATTTGGGGGTTCTGGGGAGTAGCTGTTGAACCGATCCCAAACATCTCCGTTTAAAGTTGAGTCCTCGCAGCCACCAGCTTCACTTCGGGTTCCGTGGGTTGGACGCACTTCGAAATTAGCTTAGCAGCTGAGCGGATGAGTGTTTTTCCTCAATAAACTGATGAGTATAAAAAACATAAATACACGCCGGTGTCACACTGGCGATGTTAGCTTCATCGAGAGGAAGGTCGAATCAACCTGAATTTTTTGTTGTCCTGAGTAATCTTCTAGTGATTCTTTTTCATCTTGGAAGTTCCGCTTTCCTCTTCCGTGGCTGTGTCCGAATGCTTCGGCCGGTTTCATAATGTGCATCATAAACCCAAATCAAGCATGTTGTTATTATTTTGACAATACTTGTGGTTTGATAGGCGGATGTAAAATACACAAAGCGAGATGCTACATTTCATTTTTATCGTCTGGAAATCCCCTTGACCCAGACCCTTGTCGTCTGCGCCTCTGCAGGAAGAGCATCCGTTTCTTCTGTGACGCCCTGAACCTGCTGGTGCCGTTCTGTAACACGGACACCGACACGCTGAGCACCCTGCGGCTGACCACCGCCTTCCTGACCTACATCTACAACAAACACGGGGAGGCCTTCAAGGAGGTCAGCCCGGGGCAGCCGGAGGTCGCCTCTTATATAAGCGTACATTTTACTGCACCGTGCAACAGCGCCCCCCACTGGAGAGAAAAGACAGGGCGGCCGGGAAGTGTTTCTGTTTACATAGTTACTTCTTGTAAATAGACACTGCATAAAATAGTGTGTCTGAGGTGGAATAGAAAAAAATGTATAATAATTTTGATGCTTTACAGTATATTTTGCCTGGAATGCTGAGATGCCAGAATGTGAATTCAAGTAGCTGTTAGCCGTGTCACCCTCAGTGTCCGTCTCTCACAGTTCGGTTTTCCTCCGCGTCGCAGGAGTTCCAGGAAGCGCACAGCACCGGGGCCGCCCCTCCTCCCTAAGGGTCCGGACGCTCCTCCGGCCGGGCCCTGCTCCCCCGAGAGGAGGCGCCGGCGAGGATCCCACTCGCGAGAGAACGCCAAAGTTTTCCCTTCTTTTCATCCGTAAGTCAGAAAGCCTGGGTACGTCGAAGCCTTTGCACGAGGCCGGCTGGCGCCGCGGCCCCGTGGACGCGTTGCGTCTAACCTTTTCCCCACACCTTTGTGCCGTTTCACACACGGGGAGATGTTGCTCCAGAAGATTGCTCTTTAAAGAGTCGCAAAAAAATATTTATTCTGTTTACGTGGAGTGTTTTTAGGACCCCCTGGGGGGGGTTCATCTTCCCTGACAGTGCAGTTTAGTCGCCTAAACGAATAAATGTATTTATTGGCGTGTTCGGCTTGGTTTCGCTGGGAAGAGGTGTCTCTACCGGCTGGGTTTACGGGAGTATAGTCTTAAACGTATTACTCTCATTTGCAAAGTGTTCATGGGATATTGTAGAGAAGAGTAATGTTTTACTGAAAAGTGGCTTTATTTGTTCTTTCTCACAACACGTCGCTGTATCATCTTACTGTACATACAACAGTCACCCACAAATAATAAATAGTATCTAAAGTCATGTATATTTAATAGTTACAGCACCGGCAGTACAGAGTGGATGTGATCATTGCAGATTCTTGGAAGTAAGAGGGAAAAACAAAACAAAACCAAAATAAAACCGCACCTATGATTACTAGATTTATTTTACAACGTCTGATTTCTCCGTCCACCAGATTGTTCTTAGAAAAAAATAACAGCTGTATGAAAAGAAAAAAAAAATGTAAAAAAAAAAGACTGAACACACGTTTTTATTGTTTGGATTCATCTACATGAGCTCCGGGCACCTGGGATTTTGCTCTTTATTTCTTTTACAACACACATACACAGCTCCCCGACAGAGGCCCTTCGCCCCCTTCCTCCACATTCGTGACACTGCAACATGTTGAGGTAACGCCTGTTTTAATGGGCCGACTCGTGCACGCTCGCCGACACAGTCACCGTTGGAGTCAGAGTGAAGCCGACGCGGGGGAAAACGGCCTGTACAAAGTTTTCGACACACAAAAAGGAGGCGTCTTTTGTTTTCTCCCGGCCAAGTCTTGGTTTGTGATGATATCTAGAGCAAAAGAAGTTGGTTCTCCAGCACGTTTCTCCGCCCGTCCGCTTAATTTGTGGGTCTCGTCTTGATTTTTTGTTCTTTTATTTATTATTTTTGACTCGCTCGCTCTGTCATGCCACTCCCTTGACGGTCCTCCGCTCAAAATTCCGCACCTGTCGATGTTACTCCCCCCGCCTCGTGATGAATGGATTTAAATAAAGAGGGCGCTTTGTGATCACTCCTCTCCAATGCCTCGCCTGCCCTCGTTACTCGCCCCTCTTCCTCCTCGCGCCGGACGGCGACAGGTTGCCGAAAGGGAAGCTTAATGGTTTTTGGGGTTGGACGATTTCCCGGCGGCCGCCGCTCCCTGGCAGGCCGACGTGTCACAGATCCCGGGGGTTCCCTGGTGCCCAGTCCTACCCACCCGGCCCGGCTCTCCGGGCTCACCCGGATCTCCCGCAGATCCGTCGCGTCCGTCCTTGACGATCCCAGGCACCCCTGGAAGACCTGTGGACAGAAGAATCGGGAGACTGAGCCCAAACATTGCGCTTGTAGTCTTAAAACTGTCCAGTAACAGAACACTAAGTGGAAAACGGCCAGGAACATGTCGACTCTCGCCGTTCGTTCCTTTCTTAATTTATGCCGTTAAAAAATCTCACGCGATTTAAATTGTTATTTAGTAGTGATCATTTATCATTCCGAATACTGACAACTTCATCAACTTTAATAAAAAAACTAAAAATAACCAATAAATAAATAAAAATAATGAAAACTTACTGGCCTGTGAGAAAGCGATTCGCCATCAAACCTTTGCACGAAAGAACTGTATTTAATATAAAAGTAAGTTCTTCATGAGGTCGAATTGGAAATTCCATTAGTAAATTTATAAACCGGCTGGTTTTAATCATTTGAGATAAGATAAGATTGACCTGATTGACCGATCCCACGACGGGACGGGGAAATTCAATTGTCACAGAAGCGTTCAAGCGTGGAAAAGTGCAGACAGAAAATGTGTGCAAATTTGAGAAACAGAAGATGTGAATCAAGGACAAGGACACAAATAAACAAAGACAAGGGACAACATACAGAACAGAATACGGAACCTAAGAAGAGATACAGAGGTAAAGCCTTGTGCGCGGAATGGTTGTAAAATACCGGGTGTTCAGTCTGAGAAGAGGGTAGAAAGTGTGGAATGAGGAAGTTTAATCTCCACAAAGCGACGTCTGCTGAGGGCGGCCTCGTACCTTGGTACCCTTGGTCTCCTGCGGGGCCTTCGATGGCCTTCCCGACGGGTCCCTTGTCACCTCGCTCACCGACATCACCTGGTGTGGGAGCAGACCGTCAGGCCCGGCCGACGCGTGGAAAGTTCAAGTTGATCTAAGCTCATACCTCTGGGACCAGGATCTCCGAGTTCCCCTGACAGGCCTCTGTACCCCGGAGGTCCGCGGGCACCGGGGTGACCGATAGAACCGGCGACTCCAGGCTTTCCTGCCGATCCGGCGGGTCCGGGGCGGCCCACCATCCCCGGGGCCAGAGGCCTCCGGAGGTTAGCGGCCAGCTGTGCGATCTGATCTGGGTGTTAGGACACACACCGGGGGGGTCAGTCCCGACCTCGCCCGCCGTTCCACGGCGGATCGATCGAACGAATGGGCCGACGGAGATCCTCACCATCGATCATGGAGCCGCACAGCTCCCTGATGTGCTGCTCGCTCGCCAGTTGACCCTGAGAAGAGCAACACAGGTGAGGCCACCTGATTCCTGTCAGAACATTACGGTGTGATGTTTGAGGAGTGCTTACAGGTACGCCTGTCTTTCCGGCGATGCCGGGTAGACCTTGTTCTCCCTGGAGGCCCATCAGCCCTGGCTTTCCCGGGGGTCCTCTCGCCCCGAGCTCTCCTTGCGGCCCCGTCACACCTTTAGGCCCAAGCTCTCCGCGTTTTCCCGCCTATCACCGACAAAGACGCGCGATGTTAATTACGAAAACTTAATCATGCACAACCAACCCGACCGTGTTGCCGACCGAATAGCAGCCGAGGGGTGAACGGTCTGGTGGGACGACGCGTGGGCTGATCCTGGTTTATTACCTCAAGCGGTCGGTGAGTCTAATTACACAAAATTGTTAAATTTGACTCGTCCCTCCCTAGCGGCCGTCGCAGCGAACCGCCCAATAAAGCCGGAGCAGCAAAAAAAAAAAAAAAAAAAAAAAAATTGAAATTAATCCTATTAAACCTGGAATGTGAGGCGGAATCACGCGCGATGACTCACAAGTGGGCATTAGCGGAGAGTTTCGATGTTTAGTCGGGGGAACAAATGAATTAGACACGCGCACGCTGTCTGAAAAGTTGCCGCTGCGCGTGGGAAGAAGGGATCGCCGCGAAGCGCTGACGGAGGGAAAGCCAACGGCAGCGAAAATTCAAGCATCTCACCTCTCCTTTTTGTCCGACTGGCCCGAAAGGACCCTGGAAAAGAGGTCACAAATGTAGTCAAAAGAACTACCGGTTGCAGGAGACGATGGACGCGCTGCGGAACACGACTTACCGGCTCGCCGTTCTCTCCGGGTAAACCATCACTTCCTGCCACACCCTAAAAGAATCACAGGGACAAGCCGGCGGGTGTCGACGCCATGAGGGGAGATGCATGTCTCCAAGACGGCGTGTTCTTATTTTGTGGAGGTCCAAAAAAAACAAGGATAAGACCATGTATTTACCATGTCTCCTTTGGCTCCAGAAGCTCCAGTTGGACCCTGGTTGGTTTGAAAAAAAAAAAAAAGGCAGAGAGAGAGGGGGTGAATAAATGAAAGGTATGTCTATTTATTTGCAGGAGTAGGAAGGGGGTATGAAGGTATGAGGGAAGCGAGGTCGGCTGCCGGAGGGCATAAAGACCCTCTTTGTTCTGTGCTTCTGAACAGGCGGACACTTTGTGTGGGCGCTCGCTCCCGACGGCGGCCGGACCTCATGCCGTTTCACCCGAGCGGAGCATCCGCCGTGTCCGCCCGATCGGGAGTTTTATTCTCCTCGCCGCCTCTTCGACGGCCGCTACGTGACACTTTGTCCGATCCGACTCACCCTTTCTCCGAACTCTCCGCGGATCCCCGTCGGGCCCGGAAGACCTGGATCCCCCAACGCTCCTTTGCCCCCCTGCAGCGCACGAAGCAGCCAATGAGTGAGCAGGACCGCGAAACATCAGATACGGTTGTGATGTATTCCTGTGTGTGTGTGTGTGCGCACGAGACCGACCTGGAAGCCTTTCACTCCCTGAGGCCCGATGTTTCCCGCTGTTCCAATACCTCCCTGTAGGAAATACAAGTTTTATCTTTTCTTTGTAGAATTCTGCAAGAGGTGGAAGTAAAAACCAACGGAAGGAACGGAGTCATCGTGTAAGTTCTGACCTATGATTACAAACAATCATCTTATTATATATTATAATATTATAAGAGCAGCCTTGACTCTGTTTCGAGGTCACGGGGTCTAATTCGAGGCCATGGGCAGCAAGTGTTCAATTATAGTCGCTCATGACAGCTCAGAATATTCTGATTTCTGATGGAACCGCCTCTGAAAGCAACCCGCTCAGACCCACGACCAATCAGAGCGAAGCTACATATGAAGTGACCCCGACGCCTTGGAGAAGGAACGGACTCGGCAAAAAGTCTCAGCAAATCCTGGAAGTGTAGTTTCCTACAGGCGGGTCAGTTCGTAGCGGCAACTTTCTTGTAGCCAAACTGGTCCGAACCAGGTTTAGTTCCTGGGCGCCACGACGAGCTCCAGCCCTCAAACCGTCATTGAGCGGAGCGAGATTCACCGCTTCTAAGCGATCTTCATGTACGGGTGAACTCACAGCCACTCCTCTGGGTCCCGCGATGCCCCTCTCTCCCGGAATGCCAATGTCGCCCTGAGGGAGGATGAGAAGGATGAGACACCGGCCGGGTCACGTGGAATAGACTCTCGCCCGTTTTTGCGTACCCCTCAGATACATACAGGGATACCTGGCTCTCCAGAGGGTCCCGTCTCCCCCATCTTCCCGGGATCTCCCTGGTGTGAGAGAAGGGACAGGATGATATGTTCTCCGTGATGCATCATTCACGAGTGCTGTCTTTGACGGAGCAGAACTTGTACTCTTTGAGGGAGCAACACTTGTACTCACAACGTCTCCTTTGGATCCCTTGGCTCCAGCCTTTCCTTGGAGGCCCTGCGGCGGATCACAGTGACAGTTTTACAACGCGCCTCGTTTGAGTAGTGCCGCGGCGCACGGCGGTGCCGACCACTTACAGGAAGTCCGTTCGGCCCCTTCTCTCCGACGACACCGTGGCGCCCGGCGTCACCCTACCAAAGCAGAGATCACCGTCACCGTTGCCATCGGGGAGTCACAACCAACAAAGGAGCAGAGGACGGATGTAGGACAGGTCTAACTCACCTTCTCGCCGTCCAGTCCTGGTGTCCCATCCTTGCCATCCCTGCCGGGGATTCCCTGTGGAAGACCTCAAATGTGATCCCGATGTTTTTCAAGAACCGATGTGGGTTTGAACTGAAATGTCCAGATGTTCACTCACAGGCTCCCCTTTTGGTCCAGCTCTGCCAACAGCGCCTTTAGGACCGATTTTGCCCTAAAAACACCAAACACCTTGATATTGATCCGCCCGTTGAACCGATCGTCACATCTCGAGTCGTTCACTTACAATTTCTCCCTTGGGGCCCCTGAATCCCTGCGGCCCCTTTTCTCCTGCGTCGCCCTGGGAGAATCAGATAGAACACAAGCAGCTATTCATTGATGGGAGCAGCGTTGCGATCCGGCGCGGTAAACCAATAATCAATGTATTGATGCACATTGATCCCACAGGTGATTGACCATTGTTATGATTTCAGCCTCTTTCTGAGCCTTTCCACACTTCCAGGTGCGGCACAAACAAAGAGAGACTCACTGTCTTTCCGATGATCCCGGCGATGCCAGGCTTGCCTCGGAATCCCGGGAGGCCCTGGAGAGAAGCAAGGCGAGTGACGAGAGGCCAAAACAGGGAGTGGGTTGTTGTCGTTTTAAGAATGACCTACTCTGTCTCCTACGCCTCCCATGGGGCCGGGTAAACCTCGGAGACCGCGAGGGCCCTGGAACGGAAAATCGAAGCGTCACTTACTTAGAGAAATGGCGGGAATCCAATGTGCGCCGACAAAAGAACGAGGACAAACGGGGCTGAATTTATCAGTGTTTGTACCTGTAGTCCAACTGTCCCAGGAAATCCTGGAGGACCAGGTGGCCCGGGGTCTCCCTACAGACAAAACAATTACTCTCCACGATACTGGTCAATTCTGCAACCTCACAGAAGTGAACGTGTCTCAGTCTTGAGGCACCTTTTCTCCGTCCTTCCCGGACTCTCCCTTGTCTCCTTTGTGGCCCGTGTGACCCTGCGGGGGTCAAAATGGACGCCGAATGTTACGGTCGGAGACAATCGTAAAGGGGAAGCACCTGGACAAAATCGGCACTCGCCTTAAATCCCGGCATCCCGGGGGGACCGGAGGGGCCGGGCGGGCAGATGGCAGGACACTGCGGAGGACAGACGAAGGAACACTTGAGCGTGCAAAGATGGTTCATCTCAGACAGAGGAACTCTCACATTCGAACCCGGCAACTCGAAGGGGTTTCCGACGTGGACCGTACCAAGTCCAACCCGGGGCTCGGGTCAACGCCTGTGTAGCGCTTGCGCAAATAGCGCATTCGACCATTGCAGAGCAGCAGTGCAAGAGGCTAACCAGGCCAGCGGGCGCGGGGGGTCGGTCTTCAGAGTCTCGGCCAATGACAGCCGGGGATTGCGCCGCCGACCTTCTGATTGGAAGGGACGCCCCCTCCGCAAACTGGGCCACAGCCACCATATCATAAACCCTATTAAATAATATCTGTCGAGTTCTGTCACTCCAATATTGTATTGTAGTATCTTCTGCCGTTCCTCAGTGTGACCATGGAGACGTGTTCAGACACTGCCACGTCCAACACCTCCTTTTCAGTCATTTCGTTTTCAGATGTTGTTGTGCGATCATCCCGTAGCCATTCGCTCCTTCAATTCTGGCTGAATTGAGGTTGTTGTCTTGAAGGAAGACCCTGCTGGTTGTCCAGCTAATTTCCCCTTGGTTTTTCGGTGTGGCTCTGAGGGACTACTTACCAGAAGTTCACCAGTCAGATCATGGAGAGTCCCAGGAAGACCCTGATGAGGCAAAGAGGCAAGATTACCAGCAGTTTATCACAGTATTTTCGATTAACTTCTGCTTCTCGGCTTTTCCATTGAAGGGATCCACTCGCGTCTGGGTAGATGTTGAGGACGGTACTTACCGGTGGTCCATCCAGGCCAGGAGGTCCTGGAAGTCCCGGAAGACCCTCGGGGCCCTTAAAAACAAAAATAAATGAATATCATATGGACACTGGACCGTCCCGTTCTGAGCCAGCTGACGTTGAACCCGGGGTGAGACTCACCGCGGGACCCTGGGGTCCGATGCCGCCCGGCAACCCATTGGTTCCGGGTAACCCCTGGAAACAAAAGACATTATGTGCAACGCATCGGCACGCATTTCCAGATGGGACAAACAACCTGCCGGACGACTTCGTGGAACATCATGTGTTCCTTCCGGGACGGAGACAGAAACGACACGTAGAAGTGTGAGAAGACGCTGCTGGATACTCACTGGAGCTCCTGGTCTCCCTCTGCCCTACGGAAGACACGGGAAGGCCAATTAAGCCACAAACGCAGAGGGACGATGAGCTCTGCTCAGAACATCAATATCCATCCCAAGATATCATCTCTGCACCGAGGCCTCTCTGAACCCTCTAGTGAGCAGGAGGAGGCCGGTCTGTGCGTCGGGGTACTTACAGGAGGTCCGGCTGGCCCGGGTGGTCCTGCTTCGCCCTAGAAAGAATCCGACAAACACCACAACTTCAACCTCTCGGGCATCTTTTTTTTTTTTTTTTTTTTTTTAATTAGCGCTAAATGACATCGTAAAAAGGAGTTCAACCCGTGGAGACTTCCGAGGACGTCGGCGGGGATGCTTCTGTGATGTTGGGATCCCTGACAGGTGGGTCACAGTGACGGCAGTGGAGGATTCGGAACCCTCCGGAAAAAAATGCTGATTCCCTTATTAGTCTGTTTTTCTTGAATGAAAACACAGAGCCGTCGAAACGAAAAGACGGCTGGCTAATACCCATCGTTTTCCATCCCCTAAATACGTTGAGGCGGATCGGAACGGATGGGTCCTCGGCTGCCAGACTCTTCGAGGGCACGAGCGTTTTACGGTCAAGTCATTTCCTGGGAAAAACACATCCCGGCCAACTGGGATTATACGGAAAGGTGACGGTCGATGGGGGGGAGGAGCAGATCCTTGGAGAAGCATACATGTAGGTCACCGCGACCCCATCAGGCGGCCACCTTCCGCCGCTGGAGTCGTGAGTCGTGCCGTCGGTCGTCGCACGCCCGCGACGCCTTCAAGAAGGCCGGGGGGAAGTCCGGCGTCTCGGGTCTCGCCGCGTTTTTCGATTTCTTCAAACGGAAAGCTACAACGCGGTGAACTTTCCGGAATTTGATCAGGGCTTCTGTTTGCCGCCCCCGCAGCTGTATTTGTGTTGTCCGGGAGGTGAGAGGGCAGAGCAAACAGGCCCCGGGCCGAGTGACGTGACCCCTCGTCGGCATTCCTGGGCGGGGGCGGGGACGCCGACCGGCAAATGCGTTTGCGATTTCGGGCGAAACCGAAAGCGGCGAGCTGATTCGGGCTCGCTCCGTGTTTGTGTTTGGCTCCGGAGCGGCGCGAGCGCCGGCCTTCCTCATTAGCTGATGAGATGGATCGCCGCGGGGGGGGGGGGGGGCTTTCCCGCCCTCCCACTGGCTTTGCCCCCCCCGGT
>CAAKHD010012087.1:0-11645 GCA_901007705.1 Fistularia tabacaria
GTGGGCCCGGCGCGATAGAGCGCGGGGCGGGGGGGGGGGGGGGGGGGTTTAAGGAGCTAACGCCGTTGCTAACGCTAAGAAGCTAATCCTCACGCCGTTGTGTCGGCCTCTCCCGCTCAGTCTACCCGCACAAGTACGGCCCGGACGGAGGCTGCGCCGACAGCTCGGTCTTCCAGAGGATGAAGATGTACCAGGCGTCGGCCGTGGTGGAGCCACTTCAGGTAACCTGAGCGCCACACCTTCTGGAACACCGAGCCAAGTCCAGGGAACCTCGCGGGCCCTTGAAAAGCCCGGTCTTACTTTGCAGCCGAGGTCGTCCAGCAGGTGAAGGACACGTTGGGCGGTATGTTCAGGTTGTGTCAGGTTGAGCACCACACCTTCTAGAACACCAAGTGGAGACCAGGGAACCTCACACGCACACACCGGATCGGGCCCTTGGAAACGAAGCATCTCTCCGGCAGGTGAAGGACACGACCTGAACATAGCGGCCGCGGTGTCCTTCAGCTGCTGCCGGGTGGAAAACGCAGAAGACACATGTGACGGACTTTCTGTCTCCTGGTCTGCTCCTTCATGCCAAGCTCACCGACGAGTCGGGGCCCGGCGACCCCGTGCTGCTGAGGAGGAAGAGGATGGCCCAGGCCGAGAGGAACACCTGCCAGCTCTTCATCCAGACCGACCACCTCTTCTACAAGTACTACAAGACCAGAGAGGCGGTCATCGCTCAGGTAGAACCTCCGGACGATTCTCCAGAGGAGAAGCCGCCCCGTGACGCCGCCGCTCTCTAATTCCGCTTGAATACTTAATCCGGCCGGCAAACGGCGAAAGTAGGTTTGGGCTGGAGCGACCTTCTCCCGGCTGGAGGGACGTCTGACCTACTCTCAAGTCCCCATCGTCTATTTATAGACGCCAGGCGCCGCATTGGAGATTATGGCTCAGACCTTCTCCGCAGCGCCTCGTTGAACAATCTGAATCAGGATCTCCAGGAGGTTCCGGGAGGCCGCGGCGCGAGTGGGGAGGAGAAGCTCAGCGGGTGCCTTCTGACCTGGAGCTGCTTGTCTCTCCCTCAGATCTCCAGTCACGTGAAGGCCATCGACGCCATCTATCAGGGCACCGACTTCATGGGGATCCGCAACATCAGCTTCATGGTCAAAAGGATCAGGGTGAGTCCGCCGCCGCCGCCGCCGCCGCCGCCGTCGGCACGTCGCCGCTCCGTCTCACCGTGGCGCCGCCCCCACAGATAAACACCACCAGCGACGAGAGGGACAGGTCCAACCCCTTCCGCTTCGCCAACATCGGCGTGGAGAAGTTCCTGGAGCTCAACTCGGAGCAGAACCACGACGACTACTGCTTGGCCTACGTCTTCACCGACAGGGACTTCGATGACGGCGTGCTGGGTTTGGCGTGGGTGGGAGCGCCGTCAGGTACCGCAGAGCGTCCGGTCCACGCTGACCTCCGCCGGTTCGCACGCGGTCCTCCGAAAAGCAGACGCGCTGAGCTTGACGTGACGTCCAGGTCAGGTTCTCCAAAGAGCGCCTGAGGAACGTCCGACTCGACCGTCGGTAGGGTGTCAGCCCCGGATTACGACCTGTCAAATAATCCCAAAGGGGAGCTGAGCCGTGAACCGGCGGCCTCTTGTTTTCCCGTCAAACCTTGATTGCATCCGGTGTTGCCTCCTAAATGGTCACGAGGGTGGATGTTCCGCCGCTGGGTCGAATCAACGCAGCGCTAATCCCGGAGATAATCCGACTTCGCCGCGCGGCGCGTTGGCGGTCGTCACGAGGGAAGGGACGGCGGCTTTAGAGCGTCATCTCGTTCGGGAAGCCGTCGGTCACCTGCTCAGTTAAAGCCGGCCGTCGGCGGCAGCTGTTTGCGACACGAAGGCCGAAGCCCTGAAGCTTCTCCCGGGCCTCTCCTCAGGGAGCTCCGGGGGAATCTGCGAGAAGAGCAAGCTCTACTCGGACGGGAAGAAGAAGTCTCTCAACACGGGCATCATCACGGTGCAGAACTACGCCTCGCACGTTCCTCCCAAGGTCTCCCACATCACGTTTGCGCATGAAGTCGGACACAACTTTGGCTCCCCGGTGAGTAGCGCCCCGAACGTCGGTGACGCAGGGAGGAGGAAGGCGGCCCCCTCACGCCTCCTCCTCCTCCTCCTCCTCCTCCTCTTCACCTTCTCGTCGTCGCCCTCAGCACGACTCCGGATCCGAGTGCACCCCGGGGGAGTCCAAGAGCCAGGACCGGAAGGAGAAGGGCAACTACATCATGTACGCCAGGGCCACATCGGGGGACAAGCTCAACAACAACAAGTTCTCCATCTGCAGCGTGCGCAACATCAGCCAGGTGCTGGAGAAGAAGCGGAACAACTGCTTCGTGGGTAGGTCGCAAGAACTCGCTGTCGGTTCTCGTCAACCGTGGCCGTTTTAACCCCCGGCGGAAGCTCGGTGTAGCCAGAGAACCGACCCGGCCCCGCGAAAGCACTGGTCCGGGACTGTTTCTCCTCCGCCCTCCGGTCGCTCATGGAGTGTTCTTACCTTCTGAGTCGGCCCTCGGTGATGTTAGCCGGAAATAACAAGCCAGGAGTGCCTCCAGGAAGCAGCGATGAAGATGCGGAGGTTCCTCTTCGCGAGGGAGGAGGAGGATGGAGAAGATCAGGACGGAGTCCATCAGAGGGACGGCACATGGTAGATGTTCTGGAAATGAAGTCACACTGAGACGGTTTGGTCGAAGGAAGGTTAGAGTTACCAGACCAGAGATCCAGAGGAAGACCAGAGAAGGGGTTTATGGATGAAGGAGGACAGGAGGTCGGTGACAGGAAAGAATACAGAGAACAGGGTCAGGTGGAGGAAGGTGATTGGCTGTGGCGACCCCCCCGCCGAAGGGAGCAGCCCGGAGAAGAGCGAGTGTTTCCTGTTGTCGAGGCTTCAAAGGGTCTCGATCCATCTGCGAAGACCTGACGTTCCCGATGTTCTACCAGCCAACCGCCGACCGTGGTGGATTAGGATGTGGATCGGCTCCAGCAGGGATCCCTTTTTGTCTCTTGATACGTCGTTCCACAGCTCGATTTCACACTTTACAATGCTACGTAGCTCCGCGACGTTTGGCTTCCCCGGCGCGATGGCGACCCGTGCGAGCGTCATGTGTTGTGCGCCTGTGCCGGCAGAGTCCGGCCAGCCCATCTGCGGTAACGGCCTGGTGGAGCCCGGCGAGGAATGCGACTGCGGCTACAGCGACCAGTGCCGGGACCAGTGCTGCTACGACGCCAACGAGCCCGACAACAAGAAGTGCCGATTAAAGCCCTCGAAAGTCTGCAGGTACAGACGGACGCCTCCGTCCCTTTCCGTTCTCTAAAACCACACTTGGTGTGGTCTTTGTAACGCCCGTCCGTCCCGCCAGTCCGAGCCAGGGGCCCTGCTGCACCCCCGAGTGCACCTACAAGGGCCGCAGCGAGAAGTGCCGCGAGGAGTCGGAGTGCGCCCATCAGGGCATGTGCAACGGAGTCAGCGCCCAGTGCCCGTCGTCCGAGCCCAAGGCCAACTTCACCGCCTGTCACGGGGAGACCCAAGTCTGCCTCAACGGGGTGAGTGCCCGGCGACATCCGCCCCGGGGGGTACCGGCCTTCGGTGGAGGCAGCGGTACTCCCAGGGCTCGTGCATGCTCACGTTCCTCCACGTACCTCCATCGCGGCCCACACGTTTCCCATGGCGCTCGACGTCTCCGTAGCTGTTTAGCAGTAAGCGGCGGTCCCCCGACCTTTTCGGCGCCAAGGACCGGATTAATGCCATGCAACATTTTCACGGACCGGCCTTTAAGGTGTGGCGGATGAATACAACAAAATTAAATGATACGACCGGCATAAAAACAATGGTATAATATAATAATAAACGTGAATCCACTGTGTACTCCTGTGCAACTTTACTAGCGGCGTCATGACATCGCGCCAACAACATGAGTAACATCCACTCTTTGACTCTGGTCGCTATGGTAACGTTTAAACACGCCTTCAAAATAAGATGCAGATACGCCACAAAAACGAATGTGTAGCGCATGGAAAATTTTAACTCACGATAGCGATGACTCAACGGGAGGCACGAGCTTGTTCCTCTGCAACGAGACTTTCAATTCGGGGTGCTTGGTCTCCAAGTGGCCGAGCACTTTTGAAGGCTTCCTCGCCTCATTGGAGAGCTGCCCGCCGCATGTCAAGCAGAGCGGGACTTCGTGCGGACAATCACCTGCTGCGAAAAATCCCTATTTTAAGTAGGAATCCCGGTATTGTCTGTGAAATGCAGCTTTCTTTTTCCTGGAAGTCGGAGTCTTCTGTCTCCTCCCTGGGCCTTTTCGCCCTCACAAAGAAACACGTCTGTTTCTGACTCATTTTGCTAGCTTGTGGGTTCACTTTTAGCCGTCACGTGACCGAGATGTAGGGGAGAATCCGGTCATTTTTCGAAATAAAAGATCGTTCGGACTCAGATCATAAATAAAACGGAAATAATGCAATTATTTATTCTCGCTTGCGCGGCCCGGTACCGACCGGTCCGTGGCCCGCGGGTTGGGGACCACTGGCCTAGAGGACAGTGAAGAGTTCGCTTCCCAGTTCCAAGATCTGCTTGAGACGAGAAGACGAAAGATGGCGCCGGCGGAGGAGCTGGTGAAAATGTACATTCTTAGGAAACAGGCGGCGCAGTCGAGCGCCGCGGTCTGCGGCCATTCAATCCCAATTCCAAGAATCCCACAATTCTCCCCGGCTAAACCGGCGCCGTGATGTTTTCTTCTCCGGTCCACTCGCTGGTAGCACTTGAGCATACCGACAAATACCGCCCCCGCACAACTTCCAGCGGTACTACTCTTGTTTTCTGCGGTCTGCTGCGCATCGGTGAGCTCCCCGAGAGCGTCGCACTCAGAGGATTTAACGTTCTCGACCCGGCGCTGAAACAGTACCGCCGCGAGAGAGGACCAAGAAGGCCCGTTGAGACGATGCTTTTTTTCCACCCTTGAGGACCTGAAACTGCAAACCACTGAGGCGCGCTTTTTAATTCAAAATGTCCCAAAACAATGATTGCAAAACAAGACGAGCGTCTCGTCTAGTTTTTTGCTTCGACGTGTTTTTTTCTGGCCAGTACTGCTTTCAGTTCCACTTGCATGTCGAGTTCACCTTGAGTTGGACCGCAGACGTACGCGGCGGTCAAAGCATGTGTGTAGACGGTGGAGCAGCATCATGTGAAGCTGTGTGGCCGGGAGCTCCGTCGAGGTGACTTCAGCCGTCCTTTCTTCTCCCCGCCGTTTTTTGCTGAAGAAACAAAATTGCGTTCTTTGGCTTCGGGGCCCTTTTGCCGTCGTCGTTCGGTTCCTATTTGTAGCTACAAGACGTTGATATTCGTACCGGCCAGTCAGTCTGTCGCCCCGCTCCTCCCAGGGCTGCTCGGGCTCCATCTGCGAGAAGTATGGGCTGGAGGCCTGCACCTGTGCCAGCCAGGATGGCAAGGATGAGACGGAGCTCTGCCATGTGTGCTGCATGGAGAAGAGTGAGTCCCTCCACCCCGCCTGCGCCCGCAAGTCCTCCTCCCGGGGAAACGTGGCGCTGAGTTTGTGTTTCGTGGCCGCCCGCAGTGAATCCCAACACCTGCAGCAGCACGGGGTCCGAGCGCCTGGCCCGCTTCTTCAACAAGAAGGTGACGACGCTGCCGGCCGGCTCGCCTTGCAACGACTTCAAGGGCTACTGTGACGTGTTCATGAAGTGTCGCCTGGTGGATGCGGACGGGCCTCTGGCCAGGCTGAAGAAGGCCATCTTCAACCCGGAGCTCTACGAGAACATCGCCGAGTGGATTGTGGTGCGTATTCTTCTCCCCGGTGTGATCGGAAGGTGTACTTTTAGCGGCGGATCCTGCTTGACCTGTGCTTCGCTTGACCTCCAGGCCCACTGGTGGGCGGTGTTATTGATGGGCATCGCCCTCATCATGCTGATGGCCGGTTTCATTAAGATCTGCAGCGTTCACACACCGAGCAGCAACCCCAAACTTCCGCCTCCCAAACCTCTCCCAGGTGAGTCCAGGCTTCTTTTGAGCCATCGAACACCCGTCCGAAGCTAAGCGTAAACTCTAAACCCCTTCTTTTGGCTCCCGCCAGACACTAGAATAGGATGCGGCTGAATACAGTTCAAAAGCTAACAGTTCAAACCCATAAAGTTTCCGGTCTGTGCGGTACAATCTCAGACCTTGTGTCTCGCACTCGAGTCCTCCCGACCGTCCAAACGTACCCAGTGCGAGCTAATGTCACGAAGAGGCGTGTTGCACGTCCGCGTCTCCACGTTAAAGGCTAGCAGCAAACCGCTATCCGTGGACACCAGACCCGGAGACATGAGAGGAAGCAAAAAAACGGTTCCCTCCAAACGGAGAGCCGACAAAGCCGAGACATGGCCGGCGCAGAGCACGCGTGAGCAATGACACCATCTGGTATGTTCCCTCGACTGAGGGAACGGGTAACCGAAAGAACTAAGCTCGGGTGGTTGTGTCCGCCCTGTTGTCAAAGCAACGCTGAACGTAGACCGCCCCCTCGATTTAGAGGGTTGCTTCTCCATTCCGTCGGTTTTATGGCACGGAACAAGTTTCCCGTACCCCCCCCCCCCCTTTGAATACCTCATCCCTACTTCGTTGGTCTTGGTAACTTCAACCACGTTGGCCATCTGGCAGAAAAGAAAATACACCTCAGTCGGCACACATCAGTTCTCCAGCACGCCACCTCCATAGTGGCTTACTGAGCGTCACCGGGAGCGGCTCTGCGGAGGTTCAACGGTGCCGTGACGCTCCTCATCCTGATGTCCACGTAGAAGTAAGTCCAAGTCTACCAACGTGCCCGCCGACGGAGCGGACCGAATTGGAGTTTACCAATACTTAGATCAGAATGAGCAGCGTTTTTACTTCAGTTCCATTTTAGCAGAAGAGGCCCTGTCGTGTTCTGATATCGTCATCACTATCGCGACTCCTTCCAGACACCTGATACAAGGGAAAATGAAAGAGCCTTCGACCGAATTCATGACTGGGCTTGTTCCGTAGCCCAGAGGACAGGCGAGGAAGTGAAAGAACGGCAGTGAGCAGCCTTATCGGAGGTGCTAGCAGTTAGCCTCCGGTCCCAGAGCCCGCGGAGCTCACCCGAGCGCCTTCAGGTCCCGTCCGGCGAGGATGATTTGAACCGGCGTCAAGCCCCGTTGTTCATTCAAAGTCGGATGGTCCTCTTTCTGTATTAACGCTAGCTATCCCTACTCTCTTGTACCCTTAGCATGTCTGTTTATTACATTTTCCCGACATCCGTGTCTTCATAAAGCTATGAACGATATTGGCCTTCTGTGATTCCTGTTGGAGATGAAAGCTCCCGCTTTTCCCGCCCCCCCCCCCGCCCCCCAACGGAGATCTTTCCTCACACAGTTCTGCTTTGCAGCCACAAATCTGCCGTTTTTCGCTGTGCGCGCCGCAGTTGTCAGCTTGAAGACGGGAACCCAGAGCGACAACGAGCCGCTCCAGGTTAATAGCCTGGAAACCACATAAATCAGCAGATCTTGGTTTCACTTCCGCGTGCAGCTCCATCTGGTCGCCCTCCACCCAGCCGACCATAGCCGTCACACTCAGCCCTTGTACTAAACAGCCGGTTGGGTACGAGGACTGGTTTGGCGTCTGCCTTCTGCCAACACGGCAACATGGAAGATGAGCAGATACCATCTCCGAAATGGAACTCCTTGGTAGAACAATGTACTCCAGGATCTTCCAGATCAACATATCAGGCCTTCCGTTACTCAGTTCCGGGCGGCTGAAGGTCCAGACAATCATGTCGACCTCGTTGGTTTGTTCCGGGAGGTCATTGGCAAACATCGGCCAAGCGCTTCTGGGATCGCGAAGCCGAAAATGGCTAAAATCTGGGTTTTTCTTTCGACCGTCCAACGTCGGGTCTTCGGGAGTCCAGCTGGACCTCCTTCCTTTTTTGCCATCTTCCCCTCCTGGACTCCCAGGACTCGACGCTTCCTCTTTTTTGGTTTTGACCTTTTTTTTTTTTTGTTGTTTTTTTTTGGTCCTTTTCCTGAGTGAGGACGACGACCGATGGCCCGAGGGCAGAGGAAGGGCCCCGGGGCGGGGGGGCAGAGGCACCGGGCACCTCATCGAATTGGACCGTTGCTTTGAGGCCCGAAGAAGTCCCTCTGCCCCACAGCTTCGTGACGGGCCTCGGTGTTATCACACCCGGCGGAGAAGGTGTTAGAAGAACCGAGTTAAATTATTGGGACAGTGTGACTTCATCATCCCTTGAGCCGACCATACCCGTGGGTCCATATCCATCCATCTTCTGGACAGTCTGCATCTGCCGCCTCTTCCTCGGTGATGCTCCTCGGCCGTTCGTATCCCTGCGAGTGATTTACTGCCTCCTCGTCCCCTTCCCTCTTCCTCCCTGTCAGAGTTGTATTTCAAGTGTAGCCGTCCTTCTGCTTCTCATTATTTCAGTCGCCTTCTTTGTCATCCGGTCCACATCCTAAATCGGGTGCCGGTGTTTGAAGTCGTGCTGTCTAAAGACGTCTTCAAAGTCCAGTCAGCCTATTTTATCTTCTATCTGCTGTCTATAAACTCCTTCCTGTCAGGAATCCTGTTTCCTTCTCAACCTCTGCGCGTCGTCTTGGTCGAGGCTTTACGTTGCCCCCGTTGGCGTCGTCATAAAGGGTGGACCACCGCCTCACAGAAGACGACAGCTGCTACATCACATGACAAAGCACAGGACTACCTCTATGATGGGACATCGCAGCCCTGGTGTACCTTCCCGCTGCATCATCATCCTCCATGATGTTCCCCGTCTTCTTCGGTCGCCATAGCAAGGGCTGACATCTTGCACAGCTACGACTGGCAAAGCCCTTCAGTGTGACGTAAAAACCCCGAGCAACATCTTGACCCCTGACGCTTCTGCACCTCCCAGTCGTAACCTTCCTCAGTGCTTGTTGCTCTCTGGGAATCTCTAAGGTCAAATTGTCCTCATTCTTTCCTCTTCCAGCCATCTTGCAGCTCCTTCCCTCGCCACACTGGCCGTACCCGGAAATGTCTTGATTGTTTCCAACCGCCGTGTTCTGCTGTTGCGTCGTCCCGTTTTTGCTCTTCAGGTTCTGCCGATGTCCTCAGGTGCACCATCTGCAGGGGCCATCAAAGTTCACTTTCCCGTCCGCATGCCTTTTATCTTAACTGTTCCCGAATGATCTGCCTGTCACGTCCCCGTTTCCTGGGTCGCGCAAGAGCATTCTCAACCCCTTCAGCCTCAGCGGGAGGATTTCACAGGTTTCACAGTTTATGTCACACTTCTGGTGGTTACCTCTGGTAACCGTGGCAACCGTATTACATCATACTGCAATTGAGAAGAAGAAGGGGAAGAAGAAAGCCCTCGGTTTAGTCACAGTCAGCTCTGCATGCAGCACGACGTCAGGGAACTTGACCTCGCCATTAAACCACCGACGACGGGCCACGGGGTTCATTTGGGAGTCCGGTGTCTTGCTCAATGGCACTTCGGCAGGCCAGGAGGAGCTTGCTGATGGAAGGCGTGAACGCCCGGTTCCTATGCGACCGCTTTGATCGCCAAACTACGGCGCCTCACTGCCGCCAGCAACCTGCTGCAAGGACCTTGCAGGAAAAATTGCTGCTAAGTCTCACAGGTGACGCCTGCAGAAGGCGCATGAATCCAGAAAGTCAGTAAGATCCCTCGTGACAGTGGCGAAGCTCTAATACCTCCTTAGAACCTCCGATCGCGAGACTCCACAAGAGGGGTCAGCTGGGCTGGGCCAGGTGCCTCCCTCAAGGGACGCTTGAATTGTCCCCTGTCCAGTTGCGCCCCGTAGCCCAGGCGGTTCTGGGTCCAGGAGCTGGAGGCTCATCCTGCTCTCGATGTTCCCAACGACACTCCCAGGACTCCACAGTAGATGAGAGTGGTCCCGAATCCACCTCGACCCCCAGCACCTCCGACTTAATAGTGCTAGAAGAGTGGCCTTAATATTAGCGGACCTCTTTTCCAGCCCTAATCGCCTCACCAACACTTGGTTTCTGCTCCCGGGCTCTTCTGGAAGCACCGTTCGCCTCAGGCTTTTCAAGGACCCTGAACTGTCGGAGACTCCCTCGTGTTCCTGGATCTGGAGCAGACGGTCAGGACGGCGGTGGACTTGGCTCCGAGGCTCCCCTCCCGTCTTCGTGCGTTGTGCCAGCCGTCACCGTGTGGGCAGAGCGCGAGGAGCTCCCCTCCCCGCGCCGCCGAAAGCGAGTTCATAAATAAATGATCGGTGGTCTAAAAGCAGCTCCGCGTGTGCGGGCGCCGCCGCTCAGCCGGAGCTACGCGGCGCAGAAGAACTGGGGCACGGGGCTCGGAGGACGGGCAGGAAGCGGGGGGGGTGGGGGGCGGATAAGTCAGCGTACCGCCAGGATTGGCAGTCTCCTCGGGGCAGCTCGGGTTCGTAGAGCAGGCATTCCTCCAGTGGGAAGGTCGTCGGTCCGATTGCCGGTTTCTCGCGTCCGCGCGCCGCTCAGAATGGCAGCTCTACCAAGTGAACGCTAGCGAGAGCAGAGCAGCGCGGTGCGAGAGCACCTCGGGCCTCATCGCTGTCAGCTACATCCCAGAACGATCAGGTGTTGTTTGGGGATTACAGACATAATCCCTGACCCGACACCGATGGATCGGAGCCATTGCCCTATGAAGCCCGGAGCGCGGGGACCTCCGTGTAGCAGGAGGCCGCGTTGGCTCCAGGCCTCGGCCGTCATCTCCGGTTCCAACCCCCTCGTCTTCGGCTCGCAAACGGGATGAGGACGGACGCGTGCGACCCCCCCCCGGTGTCTGCAGCTGCGTTGGTTTCAGACGAACTTACCCTTCGGTAGCCTCTTCCGGTCGGTTCGCCCGTTCGTCGTGTCTGATCCGGCGTGGGCTCTCGTTGCAGGCACGTTGAAGCGGCGGCGAGCGCAGCAGCACGCCAGCTCCCAGGTGCAGCACCAGTCGCAGCACCCGCACTCCCACCAGCACGGAGGGCACGGCGGCCACGGCGGCCAGCGGCAGGGCCAGAGGCAGCCCCAGCGGCAGGCGCAACCCCAGAGGCACCACCGCCAGCCCCGAGAGAACTATCAGATGGGCCAGATGAGACGCTGAGACCCTCCGAGCGGAACCCCCCCGTGCCCCTCCAATGCCTTGGCTCCTCCTTGTGCCTACAGTGGGAAACTAAAGCGTCACTCCATCCAAAGAAAAGCCTGACGTGGTTGTTAGTCGTGATCATGTCCTCCATCTGCAGACAGCAAACACACCGAGAAGAGAAAGCACCGTCTAGCTCCTGGTTGGCTCTTTGTGGAGTGGACTCCGAACCATCGGCCACCTCCAACGCGGCGCCATCCAGCGACTTGTACTCCATCTTTGGTTTTTCATTTTTTTTTTCTTTCTTCTTCTTCTGGTCTGTTTTCTCAGGAGTGCCAAGGAGTTTAAGGAACCGTGCGTAGCTTTAGTCCATTCTGTGGTGTCGTCTTTTTTTCTTTTTTTTTTTTCGTTTTTATCGCGATGTCTCCGCGGGCGACCCCGACCCCCCCCCCCCCTCCCCCCCCCCCCCCCCCCCCCCCGCGGGGGGGGGCCCCCCCCGGGGGTGGTTTTTTTTGTTTTTGGTTTTTTGT
>CAAKHD010012089.1:0-15943 GCA_901007705.1 Fistularia tabacaria
GCCTGCTGACCCTGTTGTTGAGTAAAGTTATGTTTTATAGGAGGCGGAGCGCGAGTCTATAGAGCTTCAGATGAAACAAGAAAAGACCCAGGAAGAGAAAGAGAGACTCCTCAACAGCCTGGTGGAGGCTGAGTGAGTTTGATTTCAATATATTTAAGATGTTTTTTTTCGATACATTTACTTATAATGTTTTTTTACATAAACCTTGAAGACTTTTATTTCTCAAATAGACTTATTGTGAAAATAATATAATACTATTATATGCCTTATTTAGAAAATAATGTCACTGAATCCAGATTATTTTCATAGTTTACAGCTAATTCAAGTTTACGGTGACTGCTTTTCATATTCGTAATAGAATTATTGATTGCTGATAACAGTAATTTTTAACCAAGAGTCATCAAATTTAAAAGAAAAAGTTAATTATCCTCTTTTTCCGCTTGCATATGATTTTCATTAATGACCAACAGGCGGCAAATTATGCTTTGGGAGAGAAAGATTCAGCTTGCAAAAGAGACTTTTTCTGCTTTGGACAAGCAAGACTTCAACAGCCTGAAGGCTGAGATACACCGTATGGAGGTAGATATACTGTTTATGCAGAAAGGAAGTAAAGGAACCTGAGGATCAAGAAGTTTGTAACTTTTGAAATTATGTTCAAACTCCTGTCTAAAGAGACACGACTTTAGCTCAGAGACAGCAGATTGTAAAGGTGCAGATGGTACATTCAGCTCTCAAAACCCAAATTCCACTTAAGTGCTACAAAACGCAACACCCCCATTCCACATCCAATGCACATCCCCTCAATGCAAAAAGGCCATTTTTAGTAATTTTTAAGAATTATGGGAGGTTCGACTCAAGACTCGGAAAGCTGAAGTGCTCAGTCAGAGATTACAGCAGGCAAAACGTCAAACCATCTTGCCGTGGAATCACACTGGTCATCACCAATGTCAACAGCACTGATGTTATGGTGTCCACTTATATAGTACTTTCACATCTTGCGGTTTTATAGCACTTTGCACTGGATTACATTCACATCCACACTCACGCACCGATGGCAGGAGAGCTACCATTTAAGGTGTTATCCAGACCATCAGAAGCAGCTTAGGCATACTGACATTATTGGAGGGACGCCTGCTCTACCCATGTGTCATAACAACACCCCTAAAACTCTGTCAGGGCATTTAATGTGTGATGACCAACGCAGGTACGGCTCACACAGTTGATGAAGCAGCAGGAGGTCCTGGTGAGGGAGAGCGAGGCAACGGTGGCAAGGAGGGAGACTATTGTCCTGCGAAGGGACGCCATCATCATCAGCTCTCACAAACAGACTACCAAAGGCGAGGTAAATGGTACCATCCAAGGAACACGACGCAAGATTCAGGAAGGGCACAAGGTAGGCTGCTGTTTTATCCATACTGTTGGGAGGATGCTGAACAATTACCTTTCTTACAGTATTTAATGTATTTTCATCAGGCTGTGGCAGAGTGTGAGCAGGAGATCAAGGAGCTGCAGAAGAGCCAGGGTGGCCTAAGGGAATGGCTCATGCAGCAAAAACAGCAGTTGATGGAATTGTGCCGCAACAGCTATTTTCTTGATCCTGATACCATAAATCTCCAGGATACGAAAGACAGGGTAGTCAACAAATCCAGTTTACTGCACTATAACAACACAATTAAATTGAATGTGTCCCATGCATGCTGCTTATAATAATTTATACTCTAAAATTTGTGGACTATACTTTTTTTGATCACACCGCCATTATGTGAGGACAAATAGATGCCAATTAAAAAACCCACAAGCTTGGGATGAGAGATGAATTTTAATCAGGAAAAATCCCCATTTTAGAAATCTGATCAAACTCAAGTCAGAAGTGAAATGTGCAGCCTAATGTGTTTAAACATGTAAATGTTATCGACCTTGATTTCTGGGTCAGACCAACACACATATTTTTAAAGCAAGGATAACAGAAGTGAACAGAAGTCAGTTATTCCCTTCCTTTTGCCATCAAAACATTTTTTTAGAAGATACATGAAACACTCTCAAAATCAATCATGTCTTTTTTGCTAGAACCTTGACCACCTGGTGGCGCTTCAGAGCTGGAACAAGAAGCTGCAAGGGGCTTGTGACAGCAGCTACCAGCCATCATCCACCACCGAGTCCGTGGGAACTTCTCTTCAGAGCCAGACAGAGCGAGTGCACGCAACCCACACGATCATTCACAGAGTCTGCGAGGAGTTCCCCCATTACGAGGGAGCGCTCCACAGACTGGCACAGACGCTGACAACATATGCACAGTCACTGGAACTCGAGATATGCTAAGGGGGGCGGGGGTTGGACAATTAAGATAAGATAATACTTTATTGATCCCCATAGGGGAAATTCTCCTAGATATTACAGTACAGATTAATGAAGAAATTGAGATGCATGTAAACTCAATTAAGTACACAGTTTAAAACTTTCATCTGATGAATCATGTGGCAGCATTAGCAGGGAAAGAACTTGTGATGGGCACACGTGTAATACCAAGGAGAATCCCTCAAATAGCTTCGAGCAGAAAGAAAAGGCGTATCAGCTGAAAGAAAGTAAAAATTTACAAAGAGTGTGACAGTACACGGCAGCTGAAGCAAAGGGAGCGAGATACCATCCACCCACTTTCAGAATGGATTTACAACACTGCAGGAGTACCGGAGTCTGTGATATCTTTACTCTCTCATGCAGGACAGGTATTAGCTTTGATCCATCAGGGGTGCAGTCTTTGCACAATCTCAGACTGACTGAATGGAAATCAATGTGTTTTTGTTTCCTGTTTAGGGGTCTCTATAGCAATCGGCCTAACAAGATAAACATGATTCTTTCTTCAAATATTGATAATTATCTTGTCGTAGCAAAGGAAAAACAGTTTTAAGAAAGAAGTGTCCCAAAATATTCCTTCTCTACAAAAGTTGAAATTGCAGTCGAGGGGATTAGAATCATATGTAGTAATTGGATAAAATAGCTTGATTTTCTGGAAAAACTCGAGTGTTCCCTTATACGTAAAAGACATTGTTTTATTCATTTATCCATTTAGTTTTCATTTTCTTTATTTTATATCAACAACAAAAATTTGACTTTCCCGTATCTTACAAAGTCAAACAATGGGCAATTAGGAAGTGCTTGTTCAGGTTTTAGCCGGATTCATTTCTTCACAATTACAATTAGAAGTGGTTTTTGCTTGATGATTTTTGCCCCATCCATCTGCCATCAATCCCGCATGCAAATAACAATGATGAATAGCAAAATACATTGTTTCCTTTTTTGTTTTCTTTCATTTTTTATTTTTAAACCTGCCCCACGACAACATTAAGTGATAAAGCAGCAATGAACTGCAGTGTCAAATGAACCATCAGACCAAGCAACTCATCTGAAATTTGTTGGGTATCTATTTGCATTAAGGTAATGCTGATTAATAATGCATCATAATTTAAATTAACTTTCACTGACTTCTAATAATAAATAACCTCACCAAATATATCATTCTTTGATTAAAAAAGTTTAAATCTTGGAAACATCAAATGAGGTAACCCAAATAATTGATCTTCATTATAATCCTCATTTTGGAAGACTAATATTTTATTTTGCTTTGTTGAACAGTTTGACATCGCAATTTCCTCACAGTGAAATAAATGTAATTCATGTACTCCTGAGGAGATTCAGCCGGAAGTGGATAATCTCCAATGCTTTCTTTGCAAAGTCACATGACTGGCCTGTTGCTAGGAAGACTGAAGCCACTACAGTTCTGGAGGAAATACACAGCAAAGGCAGTGTAGTGTCTGTGAGACAGCCTGCAACTGGTGCTTTGAAAGCCTTACAGTTCTTAGCCAGGAAACGGAGACACTTTATAATTTTACAAACCTGTCTTGGGTAGTTTAACGATTTGTATATGAAAGCAACACTGTGTGGATGATGCAAATGTGAGAGGCATCAGCCACACCCACTGCAAAGAATGAATCAACTGGCATTCATAAAGATGAATATTACTGATAAGCATAAACTGTAATTTAGGATGACAAGGAATATCAGTATATTAGCTGAAATAACAGAAAACTGGTCAGCATATACAGTTGGAGTGTGAACTGAACATTATACTTCACGATGAATGGATAAACAATAGGTTTATTATATTTTGCTTTTATCTTGAGAATATGCCAAGTAGATACAGTTCGATAATAAAAATCAAAGCTCTCATGTGCATTTCCATGAAAACATATCCACTGTCATAAAGGAGTAATTTCTGAGGAATTATGTAACTATCAATGGGGAACTGATCAAATTATCAGGAAGCTGGAGCGTCTCCTCCTCACCCTCCCATTGATGTCATTCCAAACAATGTGCCACAATAAATACCAACCTGATAGATGGCTCCTTGTTTTATGGAAAACTAAACCACATCACAGAAGTCATGATTGAAATTCAGGAAAATGCATCTATTGTAATGAAGTAGCTGAACTGGAAAGCAATGCTGTCAACTAAGCGGTCAATTTACCTTCCATCTATCAACAGTCATTACAAGCTGTATGTCGTGACCGAGGAAATTAGATTGCATTTGGAGGATGCAAAAATAACTTTCCCATGTGGGGTTGCTGGGCTGCCTTCCAAACAGGGTCACAGGAACATCCAGATGGATGAGGAGGTGTCTTTATATTTATAAATATGTCAACGTGCCTTTACCCGGGACCTCCCCACTCCCTGTTGTACTGGAGACAACGGTGTCACACAGGGGAAGCTGCCTAAGAAGTCCCATCACAAAGCCACATTATCACAACATACAACACAGGAGGTTTCACCATAGTTGGTATGTTTCAGCTTGTCACAGGGTATACTGTTGTGATGTCATAATAGAGACACATTGTCAGTGATGTCGCTGTGAATTTGTCATGGTCACCTGTGATGTCACATAGGTGATGCACGGACAAAAGGACAGTTGCAGTGTCTGTGATGTGAGTCACTGGCTGGAGAGATTGTACAGCCAGTCAGTGCCCAAAAGACCTGACTGAGAGAATAAAACAACACACAGTCCACTTTAGTTGAGACGTTTTAACACATACAAAAGTCTTTTATCCACTGTTTTTTTGACAATTAATTTCCACTTTTGGTAAGTAAACATACTTGCTGCTTTTACACAGTGGCCTTTTTTTCAAATACCATCTAAAGTGAAATGCTTTAGCCTGGAACTAAGTGTGCTAATGTATCAATCAGTCTGATAGTCAGAGCTACAATGGAGGGCGAGGAGAGAGGAGAGGAACACAGTGAAAAAGACAGCAAACAACAGCATGGAAGTCACAATGCAGGAAAGGAGCAAGAAGAGAATAAGCAACCTGATGAGGAGGTAACAAATACCTCATATATTGAGCCAAGCGGTTCTTCTCTTTACACCTTAATAAGTTCCTGTAGAAAACACAGAGACATTCTATATCTTGTTACCCAGCTGTTACTGGATGGTTTGACCTCAGCACCACCCAATAACATAGACTGTAGTTGATAAATACTTCATCATCATCACCTTCTTAAGATAATCAATGAAATAAATAAGTAATTTCTCCAGTTCAGTTTTTCAGAAAACACAAAAAAGTGAGCCATATGTTGAGTTGAGATGAGTTGATTTAGGCTACCTCCTGAAGTACTGCGGCCAGACAGATGTTCAGTTTGGATGAGAATGCAAATCAGGTGGCCTTTAAAACCTACAGTTGAGCAGAGGTTAAAATACCAAATCACCATGAATTTAAGTTTGGATATTTGAATCATTTATTGAGTGATGAATTTATCAGTCACTTCATGCTATTACTGACGCCACATGAAAGCAAGAATGACACAGAGAAGCATAGACCAATTATCCAATATCCAGTCCAACAACAGTTGCAGCCTGTGTCTAAAAATATCAATTAAAAAAACTATCCAAATCCAAAGTATATCCATATTGTTATAAGTGTCAAAGCCATTTTACCATGTACTTTTAATTCTGGTGTCTCACAGAACACCAAATCAGGAGCCAATGACCCGGACCAACAGCTTCAATCTGACCAAAGTGCTCCTATAAGTGGACATGCAGGCAAGTCACACACTGAGCCTACTCACTGTAATACGGCCAAGCAAACAGCGTCCAAACGGGACCTTTTTTAGAATCATGTGAAAAAAAATAATAGTAATTGTATGAAAGATAAGTTTTCATTGGGTTGGCCAATACACATAATTTGTGTTTTATTTACTGGTTTATCTATCTTTAAAGTGCCGTTGGTCAAAGATCCATTACTGCTGTTGTACACTGTTCTAGAAACTGCAGCCTCACACGGGGCACCATTTGTCGTGCAGTGAATGGTGCTAGAATTAGTGATAACTAACAATTATCAATGATGATCATGTCAAAGTTCTTGGAATATTGTTAGCGCAATAAGGATATTTATTATCGTTCAGGGCACCATCAGCAAAACCTGAAAATAACTAATAAGAGGAACACAGTCTCAAGAAGGAGGCATTTATCTACAAATATAACGAAACATTCATGATATTTTAGACTAATAAGGTGTAAGTTCGAGCGCTGACCCTGTCACACAGTCTTGTCACAATAGTCGCACACAAAATACCAAGAAAACTCCTCTTTTGAAATGCAATGAAGTTCATTTGACAATCCGAAATGCAGGAGTGTGCGTGTGTTGAAGGACTACAAAAATGGCGGTGGCCCCCGAAAACTACAAAATGGCTGTCTGAATGCAGAACTACCAAAATGGCAGCGGTTGTAGTCCAAAGGCCACCATCCGGTGCTACCACATGACCGGGGCCGGGGGGCACAAAAGAATGATTGGGACGCCAATAGATAATGTCCTGTGTAACCATAGGTGGAAAAAATAAAGGAAAGCAGAGATAGAATTAGACGAGCAGCAACGACGCTAAGTTAACAAGGTAGCAATAGCGATGGCAGGGGGACACAGGGATTACTGCTCATGGTTCATCCATGATGGGTTAAATGCAGAGGACGAATTTCCCCATGAGGGATTAATAAAGTATACATTATTATTATTATTATTATTATTGTTATTATTATTGTAACCGAGCGTTAATGAAAGTCGCCAAACTTGCGTGCGAACATAAATAATAAGCGCGGAGACATCAGCGTCCTTCGGGTAAGTTCTTTCCAGTTCCTCTTTTTATTTTTCCCTCTTTCCTCACTCCTCTCCTAAACTGCCCCGCCTCCACATTTCCGCTTCCTGTGGAGGCTTCAAAATAAAAGCTCTAGGCGCGAACTGTGGTTACAGCTGAAAACGGAAAAGGTTCCGAAAGATATGTAACATTATTTTTATTATTATTATTATTATTGGTGATTGATTATTGATATTATTATTGATACCCAAGGCCTGACCTGAAAACAGCAATTACCACACTAACATAACATTGATCAGTGACTCATGCTTGCCCAGATACTGGAGACGCGATTGCCTCTCGGGGATGTTCAGGTGCAGTCTGCGGGTCCGGATCGGCGGGGACAAATGAAATGTCTTTGCGTCTACATACAGCCACTTCACGAGCAGGGGAGAGGAGCTTTTTGAGCGGCATTTTAGTTCAAAACATCAGTTTATATGCTGCTTGGTGACGTCACAGCGTGTAACTCGGTGGTCCAATGGGTGAAGGCGCTGGGACGAGCCCTCCCTGGAGTAGGCAACTTCCCCTCTGGCTGATGTGTACCGGAGTTAGCGGGAAGCTGAGAATTAGTGCATTGCAGCGTGGGGGGGGGGTCGATCCTTAGAACAGAGGATTTGACCCCTTTTGTTCAACACTTGGTGGTTGAATACAGAAATAAGTTTGATCAAAGTCTGTACTTGTGGCACAACATTGTCTTTGCTTGATTTGAAAATCAAGTGTCACAAATAGCAAGTGTCACTGTTCTCACTGCTGTGAGACTTCAGGAGCTTCGATAGAATCCACTGAACTGTCCTTTAAGGTTTCTGAATTGAATAAGAGGTCTGAATTTTACTATATTTTCAAATAACGTGTTCTCAGATTTAATTTTGTACTATCTATATGGCATTTTAGAGATAGAAAATGTTGCTCCGCTTCCTTTGACGCCCCATCCCTCAAACCGGAACTCAGCGGAGTTCCTCGTGAATCAAAAATCAAAGAAGAAAGATGAGGACGTGGAGGAGGATTTCATTATTCTGGATGCTGATCATGTACGTAGATTCCTCTTCTAATATTTACAAGATTAGTGTTTATTAAGTTGATATAATCTCCCTCATCCAGGAAATGAATAATAGTATTCTCTCTTCTGTACATGGTGCGTCCTATTTTAAGATTCAGTACTTTGAAAACTCAAGGAAGTGTTGTAAAAATTGATAGATTGAATTTTTCACAATGCTGCTATCAATGTTATTAATTTCAAGTTCAATCTTTTGGCAGCCCCTGGTCAGAAGGCAACAAGCTGCACTGAAAGTCCATCTCACCAAACACCTGGAGAGGCTGAACTTGGGACTAAATGAAAAGGTTGGATTATTTTTTTCCCAGTTAGCGTTACCTTTTCTTCTCGTCTTTGCTTCCTCTGTTCTGCATGGCAACGCCTGCACTGGCTGCCAATGGTGTAACTCAGAAGCCTTTTGAAAACAGAAGAAAAGTTGGCTATGAAATATTGTATTTGAATGAGGGGAATGCAAGACATGTCAGGTACTGCTCACAATCTCATTTGTAACCAACCTGGGAATGAGTTTTCACATTGAACCTGAAAATTCAGGTCCGATCCACCAGTGAGAGTGGAGTCCAAAATCACCAGAGAAATATAAGTGCCAAACCAGACAAACGCAGAGAATACACAGGACATAATGCTTACGTCCTTATTCTTACACCCTGCAGCTATATTCTACGATTCTGGTCACTGTGGGATCAATTTTCTGTGACCAGTGTCCCAATAATCTTGTATGGCCCTTCAGGTCTGACTTAGAGGTGAAATTGAAAAAGTCCTGCACAAAATAAAAACAAGCCTAACAACACTCGTCTTTTCTCTTTTTGATTGTTATTTCTTTTTGTAAAAGTTGCCAAGCCAATCCGAAAGAATTGTGCCCGATTTCTGCCCACCAGGGTGTTTTGAGGCTCTCTGTCTTGTCAGACTTCTAACCTCAAGAGGTGGGAAAAGAAAAGTGCCTTTTCAAAGATCACCACTGGCTGTTTTTGACGAGCCCTACTCACAGTTTCAAGGCGGAGAATAGTTTTTGTGCTGTTAAGTAAAATTTCTTTGCTTTGCACCCATCTGCTCTCACATTGTCCAGAGAGCAGTGCTGTGGATCTATTGAGAGAGCTCACTTTTTTAATCAAATAGCAATACAATATTAATATAATCAAAACACTAGATTACCACCAAAGCGCAGAGGTTGTGCATCCGAGCAAAGTTGAACTGATGGTTCATTTCTGATTCCTGTTCCTTCTCGCTCTATTACTTTCACTTAGCGCGAGGCTGAGAAGGCAGATACCAGTTATATGCAGGACATGGGTGTTGAGATGTTCAGGATCCAGGAGCAGCTGACCAGACTCCAGAAGAGACTCGAGGACCGGAAACAGACCAAGTGTCAAGCTGACCAGAATCATCAGCAGACGCAAGAGCAGCTCGAGGGGATGAAAGCCCGGTATTCTAGCGTTATCAGTCGGGACAGGAAAACCAAGACGAATGGTGAGATTTTGGATCAGGGTTAAAATTTGAAATCCATTTCCTTGGATTGCTCTTTCATCCTGTTTACAGTCTAATAAATCTTGATTTCAAATCACCATGATACCACTCACCTTCTTTGGGAATCTTTGTAACTCATTAGCTAAAAATGCTTTTGAGGTTTTTTTTTTTTTGTTTTCTTGTTAGTTGTTTTAAAGTTAAGAAGACTGTCCCTTCATGCAAATGAGGTTTCAGCAACCTAAGCTATGTAGACATTTTAAACTTAGCCTCAAGCAAAAAGTAATGGGATTGACGACAACACACTGAACACAGCAGAAAAATATTGGAGAACCTTTGAAAGCAGATGGACCTTGAATGTATATTGATGTAACACAACTGCAGTAAAAAAAATCCTAGTTTATTTTTGCCGGTTACTTTTTTTTGGATAGCCTTCATTTACTATATCATCAGTATGGGCAGGCCTTTTTGATACGAGACAAGATAAACTGTAAATCTCCTTTTTTGGTGAGTACATCTTCTTTTTTTGTTTTTTTCTTATTCATTCTGAATTGCTGTTTAGCTCATAGGCCACCCTGCACTTGGATTTACTAAAAAACAATTTTTGCATCTGTTCCATAGCTGTTAAGTTTTGTACAAACATTTTTGAAATGCTTCCCCGCCCGAGAGATCATTTGCAAATTAACCCGTCAAAGTGCAACATGATGATGACATCCAAACAGTACTTCAAAAAGGACAAGATTCCATTCACACAACATGCACATACATTTTAAAAGCTAATCCCAAATTATGATGGTGTATTGTATTTAATTTTCTCGCCATTGCTGTCATACACTTGCTCTTAGTTGTCTGACTTTTTTTTTTTTGTGATGCACTTGTTTTCTTCCTCCATAGTATCCCAGCTACAAGCAGAGCTGGACAACTTGAACCAGCGTCTTATCTTCACACAAGAAGTCAGTGAAGAACTGCGCTCAAACTTGAAAACATTGCAGAATGTGACATACAAAGCAGGAACCGAAAAGAATCAGGCTGAAGACCAGAAACTCCAGCAGGTAGGCATGCTATCATGTAATCTATGAGCCTGGAGTAAATGCATATGGATTAAATAATTTAAGCATTGAAACTTAAAACTAAACTGATATTCTGCCAGGATATGTATGTGGAGCGTTTAATGAAGGACATGGAGAGGGCAACACAACAGGTAGCCATGTATGAGGCCCAGACCAAAGCTCAAGCACAAGAGTCTCAAGTAGCCAAGGAGGGCCTCTCTGAGGTTTGTACAATCAGTGTATTTTGAGCCAATTTCCAAAACCTTTTGAAACTCAAAAGTATTACATGTATTTCAGTGCTAAAGATTCAATCTGACGCTTTTGGATGGCTCAGACAACACTGGTATTTTGTCATTTCATTATTACAAACGTCACCGATCAGTACCTAGTTCACTGCTCAAACAGCCCCAGAATCACACCAGGGTTTTGAATTATAAATAGTTCATCCCTACAATTTTGGAATAGTGCAACATTGTGGTTCAGTACATGCTTCAGCCAAGTGACCGGAACATTATGTCGATAATTTGGGAATGATCGCCCTGCTTTCTTACCCTGGTGTTTGATTCTCGTGAGTTAATGCCGGGGCACCTGTTCTGTTCTTTGAATACGAACATGATCATTCTTGGATACATGTTTGTGGATTGGACCAGGAAGTAACAGTGGACACTTCTTCTAAAACAGGGTATAAATGGTTGCTGCAAGGTAACTTCATTTGGTAATCTTTTGATTCTCTGATTCTACTGGATGACCAACTCTGAGATTTTCCCACATCAGGCTGAACTATTCCTCTTATATAATGTCTGCTTTTGTTTTGCTGTGTGTATGCGCAGGCTGAAATGGAAATGGAGTCTCTTGTGATGGCTCGAAAACAGCTGCTGCAGCAGTGGAACGGCAGCTTGGTGGGTATGAGAAAACGAGATGAGGCCTTCAGCGCAATGCAGGAGGCCATACGGTGAGAATGAGGTAGTGAGAGGGCTGAATTTTCATATGTGATTGAGTCGCTGTGCTTGTTGCAATTGCTTTAATACTAAAGTGTAAAAAACTTTACTAAATTAAATATTATGGAAAATATCAAAAATGATGTCAGCTGTAAATGGCTCAGGACCACAAACCTGTGGTAAGTGGGACTCAAGACGGATGGATTTAAGGTGGGCATTAATTTCTTGCTGCTAATGTTGTTTCCCATAGCACGTTTGAGAATCAAGTGAGTTTACTGGACAGAGAGATCGAAGGCTTCAAGAAATCCACAAATGAAGAGCAGGAGCACAATGAAACACTGACTATGCAGCTGAACCTGTCTCAGATGGATGGGGCGACCTGCAAAAAGCTCATCATTCAGAAGCAGAGCCAACAAGAGGCCCTGCAGGCCCAGTACAGCACCTGCATTCGCACTCTACAGCAGACGGAGCGAACACTGTCCCGACTCAGCAAGGTAGAACGAAAAAAAAAAAAAAGTCTTGGAGAGAGGCTCTACAATGACTTTGACGGCTGGGTTGTCTTTTTTACAATGTCGCTCAACTCTTCTACATTCTAGGCTTCTTTTTTGCCTTCTTCGATCTCTGTAGGAAACCATTGCACACCAGACGACAGTGAATGATCAGAGGCGGCAGCTGGAGAAAGAAAGTGATGTGCGCTTGGAATTGGAAGACAAGATCATGATGCACATGCAGCAAAAGCTCACCCATCACAAGGCTGCAAAGTACTCACAGCGGCTTACCAACAAGGTGGCTCTACTCAAAAAGGAGAAGGTAAGGCGAGCTGGAACCCAAGATCTGCCGTTCCCTTGAGTGGACATCACGTCGACTTTCTTGTGTTCAATCAAGTTGATCAATACCTATATCAAATCAAAAGATGATAGTTTTTTTTATCAGGTTAAAATAAGCCAAAAATGGGTAACGAAGAAGAGCTTGGATCTTGGGAGGTTAAAAATCCTGTATTATGCAGAAATTATATTTTCATTAAAGTGCGTGACTAAAGTTTCTGCATCACAAAACAAAGAAACATAAAAAAAAGGAACCATAATTTTGTAGAGTAAGATCCCGACATCTCTACATCTCTATCTGAAATCTTGAGGACGTGTGATACATTCAGATTCTATTCTCCCTCTGACATCCAACACATCAAGTTTGATATTCCGACCAAATTGTACTACCTACCGATTCACCCTTTTGCCTCAACAGCACCAGAGCTGCTGGCATTTCGTTGATGTTATGAGCAAAGCATGTTAACTACTGCTTGAATTAATCTAGTTATTGATAGTGCCCAGCTGGAGCCAAAAGCCTCATCCATTCATAAATCAATGATGGGGAGGGTTGTGACATCGAGGAAACACTAGTTTAGTGAACAGTCACAACAGTTCAGTCAGAAAGTTGTTCAATGTCCATAATATCAGATCTTTTGAAAGGCCCTTTATTAAAAACCAGTTTGAACCACGAAAGGATTTATCTGAAAGTACTGAATTTATGCAATGACTAAAATTGTATCAGTTAAATAACGTGCATTCATGCTACCCTAATACCCTGGCACTCAAAGAGAATCCCGAAATGTATCCAAAGCACTTAAGCTCCAGAGATGTCATCAGTACTGGCAGATGGTATCAACAGTTCCATTTTGATGTTCTCCTCTTCTCAAACATATTGAAATTAGGGATGTTCAAATGCATCTGGGAGAGATTGCACCTCTAATCTGCACTGCTTTGCCAGTACACTCAAACTAAATTCTGAGGATCCTCGGAGAAGGAGTTCAAGATTTAAGGAGGGTTGGTGCAGCAGTGATGGTTTTTTTAATTTTTTTTTTTTTTTTTTTTAATTGAACACACACAAATTATGAAAATTATGACTGTTAATAATCTGACATAAATATATGATGAAGTGCTTGTGAATTTTCCTGTCATTTCTGTGTTGCCGGTTTTATAATTCTGTTTCAAAATGCACTACAGTGTTAGAGATTAGATAAATGTACTGGTTCCCTAGATAGGCCTGCAGCGGTGTGGATGAGACACATTGAAGTTGTAAATAAATTGCCTATCATTGCATGTAAAGGCATGCACAGCGTAAATTATGTATCGGATCATGAAGGTAAGATAAGCCTCAACTCTGCGTCCCGCTCAGTGTCTTCCTTTTTTGGCATCAGATCGCCCAGCTGTGGCAGATTGAGAGTGAGGTGGCTGCAGCCGGACTGGAGAGCAGCATTGTGGGACAGAATCTCGACAGCCTTGCCCTCGCCCAGAAGGCACTGGACGAGGAGATCGCAAGATACAACAAGTTAGTCTCATCCACGGAGGCCAAGATTTCTTCTTACGTAACGCTCATCGGGCAGAAACAGACCACCATCACCAACTACAATAAAAAGATCTATCAAATTGCAGCCTCCACAGGGGTGAGACATCTTGAAGAGTGAAATGATTAATGGATTTTTCTCGATTGTCACAAATCAGCAAATATAGACAGTGATATTCAACCACACAATGCTGAAAATGATTTATCTGCTTGCATCCCCAGCATGAAGACCTCAGTCCTCTCCAGATCAAAACAGAGGCCATAACGGCCCAGCTTGAGGAGCTGGCAGTGAAGATCAGGAGTGACCAACAGCTGTGGATGAAACGGCAGGGGACACTTGTAGGACTGACTCAAGAGATACAGTCAAACAGCAAAGACATGCACAAGCTGCAGGCAGAATACACTGTTGGCCGGCAGAAGAAAGTTCGTCTGGAAAGTATGTATGATAAAAGGAAGCAAACAAGTGCAAATAGATGTAAGATAGCAAGTGTTATTGATGGTATTTATTCCAACCCCATCAGGCCAGGTGGAGGTGGAGCAGCGTGAGGAGGCCGAACTTGAGAAAAACTCGAAGATGCTTAAAAGAGACCTGATGAAGCTCAACACCCTGCTGTGTAAGAACGGACACCTCAGCCAGGCCCTGGAGCAGGAGAACGCATTGATGGAGACGGACTTCCTTCACAGACTGAAGGCAGGTTTTGCTGATGAACATATTTACGGCTTTGTGCCTGCTGACCCTGTTGTTGAGTAAAGTTATGTTTTATAGGAGGCGGAGCGCGAGTCTATAGAGCTTCAGATGAAACAAGAAAAGACCCAGGAAGAGAAAGAGAGACTCCTCAACAGCCTGGTGGAGGCTGAGTGAGTCATTTGCCCATATTTGATATATTATTCATAGTTTTGGAGTAATCAATATAAAGAATTTTATTCCACTGTTAAATACAGTTTTCAAATACATGTATTGCTCTTTTAATGCTCTTATTTATTTTAAATATGGTTTGTTTTTCAAATTAGTATGCATATGTTTTACATAAATGGCAAACAGGCAGCAGATCATGCTTTGGGAGAAGAAGATTCAGCTTTTAAAAGAAACTCGTTCAGCTGTAGAGAGAGGAGACATCCAGATGTTAAAGGCTGAGATACATCGTATGGAGGTAAACATATTACTTATATGTCTTACTATCCTTTTGCAGTAAAGATTTGCAGTTGCAGGCAGTAAGGCAATACAGTCTTTTTGTCAAAAGATGAAGGTACACGAGGCATGCTATTGAATGAAGTTGTAGCTTTGGGCCCTTCATACCATACCCCTCTAGATTTCACATCAGCCAGGGCTGTACAGTTTACATATACACTATATGGCCAAAAGTTTTCACTCACATGCTGTGACTCACATAAGAACTTCAGTGACATCCCACTCCTAATCCATAGGGTTCAATATGACGTTGGTCCACCCTTTGCAGCTATCACAGCTTCACCTCTTCTGGGAAGGCTGTCCACAAGTTGCAGGAGTGTGTTTATGGTACTTTTTGACCGTTCTTCCAGAAGCCCATTTGTCACACAGGTCACACACTGATGTTGTCTGTGGCGATTGACTGCAGAAAGTTGACTACCTCATCGCACTATACGCCTCAGCATCCGCTGACCCCGCTCCATCAGTTTACATGGCCTACCACTTCGTGGCTGAGTTGCTGTCGTTCCCAAATACTTCCATGTTCTTATAATACAGCTGACAGGTGACTGTGGAATATTTAGGAGCGAGGAAATGTCACAACTGGATTTGTTGCACAGGTGACATCCTATCACAGTTCGAAACTGGAATTCACTAAGCTCCTGAATGCGACCCATTGTTTGTATCAAAAAAAAAAAAAAAAAAACAGTCTGCATGCCTAGGTGCTTGTTTTTTTAACCTTTGGCCATGGAATGGATTGGAACACCTGATTCCG
>CAAKHD010012090.1:2142-14642 GCA_901007705.1 Fistularia tabacaria
CTGTGTCAATGCAACATTTGACTGTGTGTCCATGAAGACAGACACAGCGTTGCAGGTCCCACCGCCCCTCTGCACCAGGACGCCGAAGCAGTCAGAGCTGCCACGCAGCCGCACAAACGGCACATTTAACCAAAAAAAAAAACTAAAAAGATAAGATAAGATAAGATAAGATAAGATAAGATAAGATAAGATAAGATAAGATAAGATAACACTTTATTGATCCCCCATGGGGGAAATTCAGTTGTTGCAGCAGCAACATTAGAAGAGAGGAGAAGAAGAGAAGAGAATGAAGCATACAAAAACAGGAAAGATAATACGCGGACACTATACACTATACACGGACGCGCACACTGTACACACATAGTCGCTAATACGTAGGTATATACATATACACATAAACGGAGCTGCTGCAACAGGCTGCCGTCTTCCAGCGCCATCTTGAAAAAAAAAAAAAAAAAAAAAAGAACACAAAATGATTCCTGTGAGGAATTAATGAATATTTGCATTGATCCATTTATAGCAGGTGGGGCTGGAGTTTAACCTCACAGGGCCACATACAGAGACTCCATTCACTCTCTCGTTCGGACCGACAGAGTCGGTTGAGTCCTCGGTTGATCTACTGGCCTTTTTGTTTGGACTGTGGGAGGAAGTCAGAGAACCTGGAGAGACCTGAGCCAGGAACGGGGGACAGCATCACATCTGTACATACTAAAGTGGCTGAGGCTGTTTGGGCGGGTGTCCCTCCAAACGTGCGGTTCAGGATTTGATTCCCGGCAAGACACTGAACCCTCATTTACTCCTGATCGCCAAGTTAGCGCCTTGCATGGCAGATCTGCCGCCTTGGGTGTGTGAACAGCTGAATGCAATCTCACGTAAAGCGTCTTGAAACCGCAAGGTGTGAAATTTCTGAGGCACGTGACTGAGAGAGTGAACGGTTGTGTGTCTCTATATGACCAAAGACAGCTGGGATAAGCTCCAGCAGCCACGCTTTTCAACATTCCCGTTGTCAGATTAAATGGGAAGATGCCAATGAAGTCCCAATGTGCGCAGAGATTATTATAGGGGGGAACATTGGACCGCTGGGAACTTTTTTTTTCTCTCTGGATGTTGATTAGTCACAAATTTCATTGACCACAAACTGAACTCCCTTTTGATTATTTATTGGTTCTGACAAAGAGAGCAAGCCAGTGCTATTTTGTATTCTGCCTTGTTTGCTTTCATCGTAATTTAAACGCTTTTCATTTGAAAAATAGAGACATATATATGCTTGTGTATTTTATCCTCCCAGTTTCTACATTTGCACACGTTTTGAAAATGTGCATAAAACCTCCTCGCGTGTTATATTTCTGCAAGCCTCGTCTCACTTAACACAGAACACCAACTAAATTTGGTGAAAAAATGCTCAGAGGCGTCCAGTGATCCGGACCAAAACAAACAGCCAGCGGGCCTGAAAGCCCCTGAAACATCGGCCATGTGCTTCAGCGATGATCAACCCTTCTGCACGCCATTTTTTTTTTTTTCAAACTCTCTTCATGGGAGAGATTCCTTTGGTGGCAGCTGGGGATCGAGCCGAATCACGGCGTTCCTCTTTTTTTTCCCCTGAATGCTTTCAGGTCATATAAAATGACTTTATGACGGGGTTTCTATTTCCAAGACAGCCCAATAAAAGTGAGCTAAAACCAGGGGGATGAAAGCAACGTTTGGCTTTTCAAAGGATCCCGAAGGCTTCGGCTTAGACCAGTTTAGGTAACAGCAGGGTCACTTAACGCGGCTGCCGATGCAGGGGAGGGGCCAACCGCAGCCGGCTGCACCAGAGGATGGAGCGCCGCACAGATTCCAGCTGGGAACGTGTGTAATCGCATGAGTGTGAGGCGGCACGTCAGTGGGAGACGACGTGCGCACTCAGCGTGAAGCTCGGGCCAGGCGAGGTGAGGTTAATGGAACTTCGTGGCCTCTCAGAGTGAAGGCAGGGTGTCAGAGACGCGGTCCAAAACTACAATAACTGCCGTTCATGGGAAAATAAAAAAAAAAAAATTCTTCTTCTCATTGCAGGATAAATTCACGTTGTTTTAACCCGAGGGAAACTGGGTCTGAATCCTTCCTTAACACCACAATGAGTGCTAAAAAAATCAGAATAAAATCTGACCATTTGGAAATCCTTAATTATGAGAAGGAAAAATATATATGTTTCTAATTTTTCACTTTTTTCTCAATTTGGTAGCTTATTGTCTAGAATTATTATTCTGAATTCACTCTATTTTCATAGTTTCTTTTTAATAATCTGTGTCAATTGTTGATAATCTTTTTTAATCTTGTTATTGGGTGGCAAAAAAATCTGTTATTGAGTTTGCCCCAGGTTCTTCAGTTTTCTCCTACAGTCAATAAAAAACTCCGTAGGTTGATTGGAGACCCTAAATATCCCCAGACGTGCGAATGAGAGTGAATGGTTGTTGTACTCTATAGGACGTGTGAATGAGAGAGTGACTGGTTGTATGTCTTGATATGTGGCCCTCTGATGGGCCGGCTGAGGGAGAAGCCGGCCTCTTACCCAATGACGGCTGGGATAGACGCCAGCATCCCTGCGACTCGGAGTGTAGCATCAGCGTTATAGATAATGAATGAATTAATTGCTTTTTGCCTTCGGGTTTTCTTGTGTTGTGTTAAGAAACATTTCATTTTGTTTTTAAGTGAGCCCTCCACCCCAGCTCGCCCTGACAACCATGCAAACTGCAGCTGCTCTACTTCTTCATGTGCCACCACATAATTTGCCCTGACAACTGCCCATGTCACAAAACTGCTTTCGAACCACTGAGTCCTATTTATTCAAACTTCTCCCCTGCTGACCCAGTCAGCCTGCTGTCACAGAGGAATCAGAGGGCCTTGTTTCATTCGCCACGGTTGCCACCCCGAGAGGGAAGTCAGCGAGACTGCTGCTTTCCTTGCAGGGCTAAAGTGTGAGAAACACGGCCAGCGTTGTGAAAACAGTATCGCTAATGGTTTCGGTTGCTACACTCAGCACTCCAGACCGCAGGAGACCCAAAACAACATTGCCTCCATTGATTGAAATTGATTTTTTTCTTTCTCTCTCATATTTTAGCAGCAATGGGTTTTCTTTTTTGTTTTGGGAGGGGTGACATCTGAAGTTGCAGGTTTAAGCTAAAGGGCCGGGGTGCGAAAAGCCAGCTGAAACCACAAAAGAGGTAAAAGTCGAACGTTTGCGACAGCAGCTCTGAGAAATTAAACCACATAAACCTGTTTCATGAAAGGGATAAAAAAAAGATGGGATTTCAGAAGATTGAGAATTAGTCCCACCTGGCCTTAGTCTGTAGATGAACGTCCCACCATGCACCGCTCTCACTCCTCCCACTCTTCCTATCATGTCTGCAATTATATCCCATCATCAATGCATGATAGTAACCTTGCATCTTCTCCCTTCGCTCTAATTTCATAGGTTCCAATGGGGATGTGGCTTGATCTGCAGCAGTGTCTCACCATTGCTCTTTCCCTTATGAAGACTTAAGCTATCATTGTATCAATTCAGCAATAACCCATGTCAGCATGTCAGCACAACTGTTAATATTGATAAGAGATTGTTTGTGCGTGTCCCTCCCAACCCTCACACCCCCCTCTGCCTCTATCGCACTCTCGATTTATCTCTTTTTTTACTCCAACCGGTTGAGACAGAGGGCCGCTCACACCGAGGTGGGATCTGTCCGAGGTTCAACCCAGTAAAAGGATGCCTTTCCGTGCGGCTGTAGCCAAGTGCTTGTCAGGGGCAGGTTGGGTTTTAGAGGAGTGCGGGTCCTGCTTACTAAAATAAAAACCGACTTGACTTGCAACTGTATCAATGTATTCAGGTGTGTGCGTTTATGTGCCCAGAACAAGCATTCTGTTTGAACATACCACTGCTGCACTGCTGCCACCTGCAGGAGTAAGGTAGCACCGCAGACTGAGCAGACCGACCCCCCCTCCGGGTTCTCCAGTTTCCTCCCACAGTCCAAACACGTGCAGCAGGTTAATTTGAAAAAATTGGGAAAATTGCCACGAATGAGTGAGTGTGTGAATGTTTTTTGTCTGTATATGTGGCCCTGCGATTGACTGGCAACCAGTCCAGGGTGTACCCTGCCTCTCGCCTGATGACAGCTGGGATAGGCTCCAGCATCCCCCGCGACCCTGAGTGCAGGATAAGCAGTAGACGACGGATGGGTGGATGGACATTAAACAGTATTGTTAAGGTTATTCAATTTTGGACATAAGGTTCACATTAGAGAGCTTTTCAAAGTAATTATTTTCATATCATGGGAATATATACTTTTATGTATGTACTTCCTTTTACCCCATGATTAAAGTATGTTGCAGCATTTCTTCATGCAGTATCCTTAGAATGTATGATATAGCACAGCACACCATTATTTTTAAATATAATTGATTGAAGCAAAATTTTACACAAATTCCAAGTGCAGGAAATTGTAAAAAAGAGTTAGAATTCAGTTCAGATAACATTTATTTTCCTCTTGCTGCTCTTTGACTATCTTGTTTTATCACTGTATTTAAGCATCTGAAAATAAAGATAGTGTCTGCTGGATACTCTGACAGGTACATGAAATACTGAACACACGCACGAAAAAATAAAAACCTCCAGCTTGTTTAATATGCAGGCGACACCGTGGTGACTGTGAGACCCCGATTGCACCTGATTGTATCATATCCCCGCTAAAAAGACGCCTGTGTTCAAGTTTATAAACAAAGCCACTTTTGGAGCGAGCTGTGAATAACAACATATAATCTTATTAAGCCGGCTGCCTCCAAATTAGCGCTGTGTTTGTGATGAAATAATAATTTCCTTTTGAAATGTTGACTGATGGGGTTCAGATTGTGTTTTTAAATACTCGCTGTTTGAAAGGGGGGGACCGGGGGGGGGGCTGTTGCCTGCCCGTTCCAGCGTGCAGATAAGCAGCCAAATTAAACATGCAAAGCTCTGCCAGGACCGTTTTCATTCGGCAGCTCCATTCGACGGTCGATATCAATCATGATTGAGTTCAAAAAGGCGGATTATAATCTTGCTGCTGGACTTCAAAGACGGATGTCAATCCGTCCACGCAGAGATGAATGTGCAAACGCAATAGTTTACGCCGTTGAACAAACAAATATTTCCACATTTCCCCCCCTGCCAAGTGTATTTCCTGGTAACAGAGTCCAGCGAATCCAAAGACGTGGTAGCAGCCGCCACAGTGTTCAGAGCCCCAAGGATGGATCTGAAAACACAAATCTCGCTGGAGTCTCAATCCCTGGAGTAGCATTTTACATGCAAGTGAACCCCCCCGCTGATAGGCTGATCATCCTCTGTGATTGAGCGCATAAGTGAGATACACGATATCATCAGTGGAACTACATCAGCTTTTATCACATTCCTTTAGCTACATGAAAGAAATCAACAAAGCCTGGTGTGACGACGGCTGTGGAGCAAGTTGCTACAGACCCAAACGCAGCAGTTTCGGGATCCACAGTCCCAGTTTGGCGTTTCTTGTTTTGTTAAATTATGTGCAATGTCAGCTGCAGGCGTGACTTGTGCTGCTTTGTCGGTGATAGAAACCGTGATGTTGATTACAAATCTTGATTAACTTACTCAGCCTGACCTCAACTGACTTCTCGACAGGCCTGAGAAGCCACCCCGGGCTAACCGAAACCCGAGCCCGGCTCATTCCGAGATCATCAGAGATATAATAGGCTGGAGCCCAAGCCAAAGTCTTGGTGTTTTTTTCCAAGATTTGCCTTCACGGAGAAAAAATTCCGAGCAAACATCGGTTCCTTTCCACACCGACAAAGAAGGATAAACAGATCATTGGGATTTCCATTTTCCCGGAGCTGTTTGATTTGTCTTTTTTCTCTTTTTTTTTTTTTTTTAACGTGATGTGAATTAGAAATGCCACTCGGGCCAAAACTCCGGAGAGAGATTCGAAATTTGTGATCGCAAAACTGCAGGCGAGGGGCGGGGGGACTAAATGTAAACACAACTACAGACACACAAACACAGGTGGTGTGGAAACCTGAAGCCTTCAGGTGAAAAATGTCCAGAATCAACTGTGCGCTAAAGAACGAAGCGTGCATTTCAAAATATTTGCACCTAGATTCACGGGAATTGCACTTTCTGCTGCGAAATGCTCTAAAAAATGATTCAGAAATGACCAGCTCTTCGCTCTCAACCTTAAACCCAACACTTTTACAAGGGCTGTTTCAAAAAGGCATCATTCCGTTTGACTGCTCATCAACAGGCATCAAACTTATCTATCCCACAAGGAGGAAAGGTCGTGGTTAGCTCTTACTCCTCAAACCAAGAAGGTCCCTGCTTATATTTCACCAGGGGCCTGTCTTCGTGGAGTCCCCATGTTCTCCCCTTGTCTGCAAGAGTTTCCTCCGGGTTCATGGAGGAGATTCATGGGTGACCGTGAAATTGTCCCCATGGTAATGAGAGTCCAAATTTTTGTACGTCCCTATATGACGTGTGAACAATGGTTGTATGTCTCAATAGAATAGAATGCGCCTTTAATTGTCCCACAATGGGGAAATTTCAATAAGCACAGCAAAAAGTGGACAGCGCAGTTGAGGTAGTTAAGTTATAGATATTATAGGTTAAAACAATAGCACATAAAAGTATTAGAAAATATAAAAAAATGAAAACACTGCTGTGCAAAATATGGAAATTAGCAGCAGACAACTGCTGCTTACTTCAGCAACACGAGTGACTGTGTGGATGAGTTGATGTATGAAGGAGTGAAGGAGTTTGTCGCCGAAAGAGCGGCTCAGCGCTGCAATGATGTTCTGCATGGGGTGAGAGACGTTGACTATATGATGTGTGAATGAGAGAGTGTGTTTTGATAAGAGTGAGTGGCTACAAATGTCTTTATGATGTGAGAATGAGTGAGTGAATGATAGTACGTCTTTATCTGTGACCAGTCCAGGGGGAATGGTATAGTATTACATATGTATACAGTACAAATAGGGTATAGATGACAAGTGAAAACAATCGTATGGCCCACAGTCGCTACCATCAGTGTCATCTGTGACCAACAGAGCCACCTGTTGATCAGACTTGCATCAAACACACATACCGATTTTTCTTACATCTTTCTGTGACTATGACCGCGGGTTGGTCGATGATGACAAACGTCTGCCGGCCCCCGCGGGTCAAAAAGGGTTTAAAAAAAGAAGGAAGAGGAAGAACCCCTCAGGAAAACGATAACTCGAAGCCGACAACTCATCTGTCCGCTATCTTGGGATATCACACAGTTGAGCAGCAGGTTCTCCAGAAAGCAGATTTCCCTCCCGCAGCATAAATTTTTCATTATACGTCCAGCGTGTGTACAGAGGTCTGAAAACGAACCATTCATCTCCCCACGCTGCACGGAGCCTGCAACAACGAGCTGTTCTCCAAGTAGCTTTATTTAGCCCGACGCCATTGAAGCACCCGTGGATGATGCAAACGACAAGACCGCCGTTTGCTTTGAGAGCCACCACGCACACACACACACACACACACACACACACACACACACACACACACACACACACACACACACACACACACATACTCACAAATACAACAGCGCGGTAATACTCCTCTGTGGGATATCAAGGAGAGATGGCAGAGTGTTGCACCGTGAAGTGTGGATGTTAACTGCCCTAAAACAACCCGTTGTGTTTGTGTGGAGGGCAAATAGATAACTAGAAATAGCAGCAATCCGTCTCCCTCGCTCGCAATTATGGAGACAGCTGCACTCGGGCTGCATTTTTTTTTTCTTCTTCTGTTTAAACGCTGGCCTGTAACAGCACCTGCAATGCTTGCCAGGGTGTACGGAGGGGGGAATGATATGGGGAGAGGGGGATGGCAGGGTTAAAAACATCTCGGAGCAACAGTAAAATAACCTGTAAAAATAAGATTGCACTAAAAGGAAATCTCAAAAGTCTTTGGATAAGGAATCATGGTGGGATCTGAGCCACGTGGAGGCGACGACAGCGCCTCACAAAAGGCTCCTTGTGATGAAATTCTGAGAAATTTCCTTCGAGTGTGACTTTTCCAGAAGAATTTTGTCATCAGGCTCAGACGTGGTCCTGGTGAGAGATAAAAGTTTTTTTTCCAACAAAGAGTTCTTTAAAAAGAGCTCCCCGAAGGGGAGACTGCTCAGAGAATTTGAAGAGGCTCCAGGAAGATCTGAGCAACATATAAATATATTATTTTGTATGATATTATATCCTCATAAAAAGTGGCGATAAAATGCATACAATTCAGCCAGAATGGAAAATTAGCTGGACATCATCTGAAAAATGTAGAAAGAAATTGCAAAAAATGTGTCTGGAAAAAAATTGCTCTTCAAATTTAAAAAAAAAAAAAAAACAGCAAAGAGCACGAGCTATGTGTCGAGTTCACCACCTTCTACAGCAAAAGCGAATACTGAGATTTGTATAAATACCAAGATCTAGTAAAGGGGCTCGGACTGACAGTAAGGCTCCACATATCGGGCGAAAACGTAGAACATCTGTTACATCTCGGCCTGCCCTCAACACAATAATGTTCCAGGGCGGAAAGGTAAAAAAAAGGCCTCCATCTCAATGGGGACAGGGAAAACGCAACACTTCTGAAACGGGCATGCAAGGTTTTAGTCATGCGAGGCTGATTAGACCATAGCTTGTTATCTATCTGTTTCCATCAGAATGATTCCAAGCCTACATTCTCAATCTTTACACACATCTCTACCTGCCGTGCAGTTTAGGGTCACTTCAGGCAATAACCTCACCTCATCGTCAGTCCACACAAATGAATGGATGATCGGCTTTATTGTTATTGCTCTGAAGTACAATGAAACTTGCACGGCTGCATCTCTTGCGATGGCCAGAAAAAAAAAAATTAACCACACATCACAGCTCACGTGTCCACTCACATTCAATAAAATACATGGTAAAGCATTGCATTGCACCTCTTGTACAGGGCATGAATAAATAATATTGTTAAGTAAAATTAAGAAGAAGTATTACCATTCTCAGTGGTCCCTGTTCCTGGTTTTTATCGATCAGTCTGATGGCTCATTGGTAGAAGCTGTTTCGGTACCTGCTGTGGAATGACTTATCTCCTGCAGGGTAGGGAAGAGAACAGCTTGCTGCAAGGATGTGAGCATTCATTTATGACATTTCTGACTCCATGGGCAGGAAAAGTCCTCCACGGAGGGCATTTCCGCATCGAAATACTCGTTTGCTCGCCATTGTTGACATTTCCACTTCCTGTAGTACCCATATTTGTTACTGCGCCAAAACAAGAGGTGTCACGAAATCACACCGCCATCCACTGGCATGGAGCATGAACTGCAGTGTTTCTGGTGGTTGACGTTCTGTGGTGCTCGGAGATCGTTTTCAAACACTGTTGCCGGCAGCACCGTGGAACCGTTTAAAAACAACGTCAGGAAATGTAAAGGAAGATTGCCGTGTGAACGTGTTCAGATATCCTCCCTCCATCACCGAGCGCTGCTCATCAATAGTGCTTCCGACAGACAGCAGAGCGAGGAGCGTCAGAGCAAGCTTCAAGCTAATGATGAGTTACTGAAAGGCCACAGATGAGATCACGCGGGGGGCTGACATGGGGGGGTCGTGCGCGGTCAGTCTCATTAGAGTCCACTGCCAGAAAAGGAACTAATCACAACATTTTGGATAAACGCAACAGCACAGCGGTGATTACTTGGGTCTGTTACAAACTTCCAGCAGCAAAGCCATCACGCAAACGATCGGGGGGCTTTTCACTCTCCAGCGGCGATGCAGGTCACTTCCCTTCCCCTGGATGTTTAAAGTTCTCAAATTACTAGAATGGAAATAAAAGAAATAAATAAAAACGAAAGAAAAAAAAATCAGTATTGATCGAGCAGATTTGATTAATTCACTGCAGGAATAGATCTGTATTTACTGGCCGCCCTACGGCATTTACAAATGATATTCATTAAACAAAATAATGTTTTTACATTCATTTCAGTTCAATGTGTGCTGGCGACGTCACTGCGGTTGGACTTTCTTATTTTTGTGTATTTTAGCATCACTGAGGCGGAACTGATCCCAGGGAGCGTTCCGTTCCGGGGATATCCGAACACAGATTTCGGCAAAAGAAAGAACAGCGCGAGCTCTCGTTCTGCCCACTCTTGCTTTACAAGCACGAGAAAATCAGCCGCTGACACGCGTCAGGGAGAAAATCACTTGAACCGCAGGCAGTGTGTCACTGTTTTCAGGCAAAATTTTAGACCTGAGCTTTTATCCATGTGTTTAGGCCATTTTCAGCTTTAAACAGCTGAGTGGATGCAGGAGTGGAATGAGTGTCAGCCGGTAAGAAGGTTTCTGTTTGTTTCCTGGACATTTTGGTTGAAAAAAGGCCTGCGATCCTCTGAGTTACACTCAACATACGCTATTCAAATCTAAATAATAAAAAACAGGTTCTTGAAAACTCAATATCACAGAACTCTAAAAGAGGAGCAACTTACAGTCTCTCTCTTTCTCTTCACACACACACATGCACACTCAAACACATCATTACCCCATCTTTGCATCAAGACAAGGCACTGGGGTTAGCGTCCCTTCCTCACAGCAAGAGGGTTGCTGTTTATGTCCGGCAGGGAAATTTGCATGTTCTCCCCAGTTTTCCCACAGCCCAAAGACATGCTAATGGACATCCTGAAATGGCCCGAAGTGTGAATGAGAGTGAACGATTGTAAGTCTCGATATGACGTGCGAATGAAGAGAGTGAATGGTTGTTGCCCTGTGATTGACCTGCAAACTGGTCCAAGGTGAACCACACCTCTCAACCAATGACAGTTGGGGTAGGCTCCGGGCCCGCGCATGCAACCCTGAATGCAGCCGAAACGGTACGGATAATGAATGAATGAATGCATCAAGACAACTCGCTGACCCGTCTAGCCGTAGCTGCTATGGCGTCAAACTGCATTTCTTGCACTTCTTGCACTCCTCCAACACTCGCTGGTTGCTCCGCTTTAGCTAAAAAGATACACACATTACAACACCCTGTCCCACATGCACACACATTTCGACCAAACATAAAAAACATCCTCTCTGCTCTCTGCCCATCACATCATGTTATCTTGTCAGCAGCTGACAAGCAGCAGTGACGCCATCACTGACATCCTTGGAATTGTGTTATTTATCTGAAAAGTCTTGATTGTAAATGTGCTGTTGACACTGACTTTATTATATCAGTTTGACTTGTATATGAATTTACTCAAGATTATTGTAATAAACTGGTTATGGTCAGCGTACACAAGCGAAAGAGTCACTGACGTATCTGAGTGGGTTTGGGGGACAGCCGCTGGCTCCCATGCAGCCTGAAAAACCACGGGAACCCTCTGGAAACTGACCAGCAGGCATGATGAGCAATCAGAAGTGATTGTGCTGCTAATTGGAGCAAAGTTCTGTGTGATGCAATGGTATAACGCGGCTGATTGTGTTTGAATAGCCGCTGATTGATTGACCATGGCTCCGCTGAAGCCGGGCCTCCCACACTAATATGAGAATAAAACAAAAACATGTCAGAAACAATTGGTTCCCGGAAATAAAGAGGCACGTACTTGTGAATTGGCTCCGTAGTTCGTACCTGCAGATCTGAAATGAGTCTTCTGGGGAAATAAAAAGATGAAAAAGCTCCACATGCATCATCATCTCCATATTAAACCCTGTTTTTTTTTTTTCCACTCAGGAGGAAATGTGTAATTCTCTTGATTTCTACCATAGCTTGTTAGCTTCCCATTGGCTGCATTGAACTGTGCCTGAAGAAAACAAACCAAGCAGACGTGACCACTTAAAGATATCTGAAACGGTGTTTGTGTGTGCATGGAAATACATCCAATACCAAGACTAAAGATATCTCGACTGCCCACCTCAGGTGAGGATTCTATTCCAGTTGTTTTGCTAATTCATCTTTCGCTAAGCTCCGCCTCCTGCTTCGTTACCATTGCTAGGTCTGACAAGCTGCTCCCAGCTGTCAGGGTGCTCTAACTGCCTGTCACACAAAGCCCTTGGGAAATTGCGTTTTTTGAAAATCAACAAAGCAATTTCCGAGGGCAGGGTTCCCAAGACGCTTTAAAAGGACATCAAACATTCTTCATTCATTCTCTATACAATTTCCCCTGCACACAGGGTCACAGAGCTGACTTTTATTTAGTTTGACAGGTACAATATGAATTCTCAACATGTCCTCAATTTATCCAAATAAGGCCTTTTAGATGAATTAAAACACCCTATATTGGAATATATGTTATAGCATGATGAATTTAATTACACACACACGCACATACCGTTAGAAGTTTTGTGGTTGGACTCTGGACAAGTCAAAGTAGCAGGTCATGTGACGCAGTACTGCCGCTCAATAAATCTCTGCACTGTTTGCATCAAGCCCACCCTCAACCAGCTGCAGCTTGTTATAGACTGTGTATTTTAAAAAACGAGCGACATGGTAATGA
>CAAKHD010012090.1:32499-62032 GCA_901007705.1 Fistularia tabacaria
TTATAAAACAGAGACACAATTATTTATTTTAATATTAATAATTATAATATATTACCTTGTCTCTTTTGGCTCATCCTGCGGGGGGGGGGGGGGGGGGGGGGGGGGGGGGGGGGGGGGGGGGGGGGGCGGGGTACACCCTGGACTGGTCACCGGTCAATCACAGACAAACAACATAACATTCACTCGCTCACACATTCGGGGCAATCTTCCTTTTTTTTTTCTATTAATATGCTACATGTTTTTGGACTGTGGGAGGAAACCGGAAAACCCGGAGGAAATCCACGCAGACACGGGAGAACACGAAAGCTCCACACAAAAAGACATTCCTGTCGCATTCGAACCAGGGTCCTTCGTGAGGCCAAAGCGTTAACCACTACGCCACCTTGCGGCCCTAATAATAATAATAATAAAAATAATAAAAATAATAATAATGATAATCATGATCGATGTTATTTAAGGTGCTCTCCTATCTAAAAGAATTTAAAAAAAACAGTAAAAGTGACAAAGCGGTGGAAATATAAAATATATAGCAACACGCAACCATTCACTCTCTCATTAATTTGTCATATCGATGTCAATCTGCACTTTCTCTACTTGCACAATTTCTTCCTATCTGGCTTCCCTGTAGACAGCAAAATAAGAATTTCATTGTACAGGGAAACATGTTTCCAGACTGTACATATGACAATAATCACTTTGAATCTTGAATCTAGATACATACAATTCACCCTCTCATTCACGCATCTGGGCAACTAAACATTGTTGGACAGTGGGAGGAAACCGGGGAAAGTGGAGGAAACCCACGCAGACATGAGGGGAACGTGGAGATTCCACATAGAAGGGCCCCCTGCCGGAATCAAACCAGGGACCTTCTTGGTGTGAGGCAGAAGCACTCAGTGCTAAAATGCATATCAATAAATGTGTTTACTATTACCGTAATGGGTCGGATGCTTCTGCTAAGTGAAGATACTCAGTGTATTGATTGCAGCGGTGCAGCTATGGCTCAGTCGGTTGAGTGGGGTGTCTCGCCAGTCGGAAGGCTGGCGGTTCGATTCCCGGCTCCTCCTGTCTGCATGCCGAAGTATCCCTTGGCAAGACACTGAACTCCGAGCTGCTCCTGATGGCCTGTTGCATGGAGGCTCTGCAGCCACCGGTGTGTGAATGGCTGAAAGCGCTGTCTAAGTTGAAACCATTACCAGTATTGTGTTGAGATGGAATCTCAACATGTAGGAAATTTAAAAGTAAAACACAACATGGTGTTTGATAGTTCAGGGAGAGGTGAGTCTGTGTCCATGGAGACCAGAGGATCTTTCAAGAGTCCAGACCTTTGATCCAGACCTTTGAATCCACTCACTGCCTGGCTGACCGACTCGTCTGGCATTGCGGCAAGAGCCTGTGGTTTCTCAGGTGGCAAACATTTGACCCTGTGGGTGTGGGGACCAGGGCTGATCCTGGCGTCAGACATCGGCGGCCATAGTGTACTCGATGCCTCCGGTTCCTTTCACCCCGGTCAACTCCACCTGTGAAACCGAGCGTGGCTCACCGTCGCCAAAAAACAGCGGCAAGGTACAAATCAAGTGTCAGGTGTCCCGTCTGATCTCAGGCTGTGGAGGTGTCATGGTAACCTGACATGCTGTTCGGTCATTGCAGGGAGCTACCCGCAGGGAGAGTTTGTTGAGAGGCAACTTTCACTAAAACAGGTGAAGCGATGTTGCGTCCATCTCTTCCCTCACCGCTATGCAATGTTGCATTTCCCACTCTTAACCTTTCCCTTCCATATTCTGCAGGACAATCCCGTCAACGTGCTTTGCCTTTTTAATCACAGCTTCTCCTTTTCGGGGCACGGGAGACAAATCAAATCCATACACGAAACCCACATGCCATTAATACACTTAAAATCGAAGTTTTGAGCGAAACATCAAATTGCTTTCCAGATTGTTACCGTTTCACGTTGTTTGCTTTACATTTCTAATAATCACTGGGTCACATTCTTTGGGGGATTTTTGTGTCTTTTCACTTACGGGGCAGAAAATTGGCCGTGCAGTTTCTGCAAAAGGACAATTACCATTACAGCCCCCCTCGCCGAGCAGCAACAGTGCTAGCCTCGATGAGGAGGGTTTTATCCAGGATGACAGTCATATGGTTGCAGTTAGCGTGTTTCAGTTGCTTTGTGAGAAATATAATCAGGGGCCGTCAAAAAAACAAAAAAAACTAGTGGAGGCAAGACATTGTTTTCACATGGGGCAATTACAATTACATGTAAATCAGGAATGCAAACGCTCAACCTGGATTAAATTACAAGAAACTCTGACAAACCGCCGGGGCAGGGGTTCGCACGTTAGTCGTGGTTCAGGATTTGTGGCATCGCCGTTGACAGAAACTGAAATTTATTGCCATCTATTTTTTTTAAATTAACCTGGCATATTTTCAGTAACCAGGGCGGCGCCCACTCGAACTGCACCGCTCCTGAACAGGCCCGAGCTGGTCACCGCTCAACAATCCGCTTTTATTAGGCGCTTGTTATGACATAGCTGCCGTACCGCAGAACAGGGTACTTCTAAACCAAAGATTGATGTTCATTTAACAAGTTATTCATGGCCTCTTTAGCGTCCGATCCCTGCAGCCGCAGTCAAACCGGCGGCCCTGTGATATTACTGGGATGTGCAGAGGCAGATCCAACAACTTCTTACTTCTCCACTTTAGCCGTTCAGCCATGCTAATGGCAAAAGAGCTGTTGTCAAGACACACACACACACGATTTCTCTTTGGATTAGATTACATTCAACTTGATTGTCACTACACATGTACAAGTACAGCGCAATGAAATGCAGTCTAGCATCTAACAAGAAGTGCAGAAAAGTAGCAGGTGCAGATATAATGAATAAATTAACAGTTTATACTTGGTATATTATGTCACTGATTTACAAGTGATTTACAGATTGGGAACTCACAATGCATTGTACTAATGGAAGTGTGCATTAAATGTAGACTATAGACAGGAACGATGGACATCTTTGACAAGTAGAAATGTACAGATGATAAGTTGTGCATTTATATTTATAGGAGACGTAAATCAATGTTCACTCTCACCGTAAGGAAGATGGCAGACTCCCAACAATGTGGGTAATTCTAAACCAGCACCCAAGGACTGGTGCCTTTCTGCGTGTCTGAAACGCCACCTCCATGTCCCATGCATGTGAGGTTTCTGGAAATAGCCTTGTAAAAACTGTGGTCTGACAAGGTTTTTGAAGCGAATTGCCGGTTGCAATCAGATTTTACGATCTTTGATGAACGTGCCCCCCTCAGGTTGATCCCTGCACACTCACACACTCCAACAGCGGACAGTTCACTCACTCAGGAGTAAGAGACAGACGTTAAATATTTACCAAGCCATGAATCGGCATCTTAAAAAATGCACTTTTAGGCTGAAGTGAAGCTGGGAAATTTTACTGTATCATTTATTGTGCTGTAACTCAATGTTCATCTGTATGTGTATGTGTATGTGTGTGTTTATGTGAGTGTTCGTGTGTGTGTGAGTGTGTGCGTTTGCATGCACGCTGTGACCTCCTCTCACTTACAAAGGGAGGGGAGCCGTGACACGTCACAGTGGGCTGCACGCTGTGATGTCGCTGTGAACCGCCACTGATTTCCCCCTGACGGCGGTGAATCCCTGTGTTGTAAATACTCACTGTGGAGTAAATTCACATCACAAGGTTAAAGCAATAGGAGGGGGGGTTTCTCCCCACATACTGAAAGAGGAAGCTGTGATATCACACAGAAGCACACTAACTGCGATGTCACAGTTTAACTGCAATGATTCTCCAGAGAACCTGCAAAAGGAGTAAAAAGTTGCCTCTGCTGTTATTATTGCTGGGGTCGCCACTGAAATCAGGTGAGGTACTTGTTATTTTACTCTATTGCTAATAGCACATCAGGCTTTTAAAACATCCCATCAGTGCTCGGTTTAGGTGTTTCCTGGTCTGGATGCAAGTCAGGGTCCAACTCTGGTCCTGAAACCATCATGGCATCAATGACTCGAGAGCACATTACTGGAATGTACTTTTACTTTAGCGGATATTCCTGGGATGTCCTGTGATTGGAGCTGCGTGCGACCGGTGCAAATAAATTTAGGCACCCTATTTTTTGTTAGAGGACGTGGGGGGATGCGCTCATCTCCTCAGCTCCTCAGAAGCAAACTGTTAGACAGAACAGGTCACCTTGTCATGTAGAGAGAGGCGTACTTTGTAGAGCGAGACGTTCAAATGGCTCTGTGGCTCATCTGAAAGTAATGATTCTGAGTCCGAAATCTGAAACTGTTTTGGAAAAAAAAAAAAACTGCACACGAATGGGTTTTCACGGGCGGCCCAAGAAGTACTGCAGAGTGCGAGGGCCCATCCTCAGATCAGCTCTTCTGCGCATGTTTTATGTAAAAACTCTGATCACTGTCTGAGGCTGGGCTTTCAACGATTTTCACAGTCGCAGACTTAAAACTGGATTATCCTGGATTATAAGTAAAAGGTGGTAATCTTAGCAGTCTTAGATATGTCTTTTCCTAGTCTTTATCACAAGTCTTTGCAGTGACGTAACACAATCAACAACCAATAGATGAGCTCTAACAAAACTGGAAAAAAAGGAAACCTGGCAGACAAACAATCACCAGAGCGGTATTGTGGCAGAAACGGTATTTGTTGGGGGTGTGGATGAACGGGAACAGAGAAGGACTTCCTGATCATGTCTATGGAGGTTCTCAGTCATCCAGGTCATGATGAATTCTTGTCAAAAATGTCCTTGTTGCGGCAACTGGACTTGAATTTCTTCACTTGAAGACATTTCACCCCTCATCCAAGAGATTTCTTCAGGTCTAATGACCTGTGCGGAGTTTGCCTGGTTATGGTGACTTAAGAAAATGGTAGTTGATCGGCAGAAACTAGTTTTTTTGCCGATCAGTATGGAGCGTCCAGAAAGAGGAGCGGATGGTGGAGCTGTGGGCAGAACAGCCCGGCTTGGATGATGTCAACTCTCCAATGTATCACCACGGAGAAGAAACAGCGATCGAGCGAAATAGCAGAGACTCTGCAAATAACTGGTGAAAACATTGCATGGTAGGGAAAAATTGCTGAAAGAATCTTGTTGTAGCTTTGTAAATAGTGACCCTGTAAGGTTCAGTCTTTGTAAAATCTCAGTCTGAGACTTTGAAAATCTAAAAACTAGTCTTTGTGATGTGAGCAGGAGTTAGATGATAGTTTTTCACGTGTCTTTTCCAAATCTTTTCAAAGTCTTTAGATTTATAGGTGGCATCTCGGTTCTTACTTGTGAGAACAATCTGGATGAAATAAAGGTGTCATCCCTTGCTCTGCCGCTGGCCTGTGTGGGCTCCATGTTCAGTTGCTGCGCACCGCTTTTATCTGTTGGACGCGTCAGTTGGTTGTGGTTGTTCTCTCTGCACTCCAGTTGGTGGGCCGGCTGTACAGACACAGCGACAAGTGCTTCGTTTCACCCGAAAAATTGAATAATTATCTTGACACACAGAATAAACCACTCAGAGCCTCATCGGGCCGCTGGTATTTGCAGCGTGGCATGAAAACGCTGGCACTCCCATTGCAAACAATTAGAAAAAGAACCAGGGGCCTTTGGAGAAAGCACTTCGCCAGCCCCGGCCCCTTTCACCAAAGGGAGATTTTAAAGTGGTCGTGTGTGAATGTGTCGGTGGTTTAACATAACAAAGGCACCAGGGTGCCGGAAGAAAAGGCACGTCTGTAAATGCAGGTGTGTGTGTGTGTGTGTGTGTGTCTGTGTGTCTGTGTGTGTATGTGTATTTGAACCAACAGACGGAGACGTCAATGCACGGCCGGTTTAAAAGTCAGCCAACGTCTGACCCCCTCCTCCCAATTCTGGTTTCATTTAACCGTTTGGCAGACGATTTTAACCCGAAACAGCCGGCCCTGGACCCGGAACGACGTCTGTCTTGCGGTTGGATGAAACAGGATACGACCAAAAAAAAGAAAAAAGTTGGTGTGTCACCGCACGTGGTGTGTGAGTTTGTGACATGAAAGGGTGGATGGAAGAATGCTGTCTCACAGCAAAGTGGAGAAAACCTTGCAAACTTTGAAATGTTCCATGAAATTTCTGCCATCTTCGGCTGAGCAAAGTACTCAATTCACGTATTGACTTTTCCTCAATTAAAACACCATGTACGTTTCCCGGTTCTCGGGTGACGTGGTGGGACTTAACAAATTAGGCAATATCGTGTTTCTGTGCGGCAGGAAGTGACAGACAACGTGGAAGGACTGTATTCTAATCTGTGCAGACGGCGGTGGTACTATGAAGCAGCGGAACAGATCACTCAGCGCTCATTGTTCCATCCAACTAACCGGCTCATCGTGGTGCAGGTTTTCTTTTTGTTCGAGCCGCTATTCTGGAATCTGCGTGCAAAAGAAGCAGAGCATTTTCTGGTCGATCGCTGTCGGCAGCTGCGAATAGTTTTCAGGAAAATCAATCCTTGGTGTTTTGTGCACGGAAGATTTTCCTGTGTGAAATTGTGTGTTGTCGTGTTGACGTGGCAACAGTGTGTGTAGCAGGTTATTAATGCGGGGCTTACACCTTACAATTTTCACAGTCGCAGAATTAATACTGAAGGTTGGAAGGAAATCTTAAAGAGTCTTGCTGGAGTCGCAGCACGCTCTCGTCATCTGGCCATTAAGTGTAAAGTGGTAATCTCAGTCTTACAGCAGTCGTAGATCAGTCTTTTCCTAGTCTTGTGTTTACAACAGTGTTTAATATTATCACAACACAATTTCATGAGATCATTAAAGAACATCTCATCTCAAGTCTTTACGGTGACATAACACAATCAACAACCAATAGATGAGCTTCAACAAAACAGGAAACAGGAAACAGGAAACCTGGTAGATAAACAATCCACAGAGCGTTATTCATGGCAGAGACGGTATTTGTTTGCTGGTATGGATGAACGGGAATGGCGAAGGACGTTCCGATCAGTATGGAGCTTCCAGAAAGAGGAGCAGATGGTGGAGCTGTGGGCAGAACAGCCCGGCTTGGACCATGTCAACTCTCAAACGTATCACAGCCGAGTGGAGAAGGAAAAGCGATGGAGTGAAGTAGCGGAGGCTCTGCAAATACCCGGGGAAAACATTGCACGGTGAGAAAAAAATTCCTGAAAGAATGTAGTTGTAGTTTTCCATGAGTCTTCCAAATTGATTCAAAGTCTGGCTGGAAGATCCACAGTCTTTATAAAATCTCAGACTAGTCTGAGGCCTAAACCTCAGACTTAAAAACAAGTCTTTAGATGTGGGCTGGTGGAGATGATAGTTTTACATGAGTCTTTTCCAAATCTTTTCAAAGTCTTAAGCTGTACGGGAGGCATTAACCAGCAGACCTCCGGACCTATCAGGTGTGTTGGATCACCGGGAACCAAAAGAGCCGTCCAGCCCCGTGCCGGTCTTACATAAGGTGGCCATGAGCGTTACAGGTTGGGTGTTTTGGACCAGGTCTGTTGGGAAGTGTGCTGAGCCAATAGTCAGTGCCACAACAACAACGCCAAATCTGTCCGGTAATAGCCGAGACACAGAGAGGCGTGACGTTGGTTTTCTGGCAAAAAGAAACATCCAGGTGCGACGCGTCTCGACGTGCACCCCCTGGGTCACGTGGCACGTTCTCTCCCAGTGACTTAAAAATTGCAGGAATTACTTTTCACCAGAGCAGCAGGCCTTGGTGGCTCCGCGAGTTGCTCCCAACATGTGTGAATGAATGGCTGAATGTTCGGTGTAGAGACCATGTTTCCAAATATGACCTCCTCAGGCCAGAGGAGGGGAAGGGGGGCCAGCCGGGCCTGGAGGCCCCACGCTGCTCGGGCTGTAGCATGGAAAAGAAAATCCACCGGGGAGGAGGGTGGATGGGTGGGGAAACGATGAATATCCCCAGCCACAGTTTTTCACCCCTGCTCCATCAAAGTGATGTGAGCCTTCACGTCACTTTGCGTCCGTAATTCCAGTCTTTTCATTTTCAGGCGTTGTGATTGATTCATTAGCAGAATGCCTTCCTCCTCCTCCTCCTCCTCCTCTCCCTCTCTCACCACCAATGCAGCGCCTCGTGCACGAGCGGAGCGGGAGCGCGCTCGGAGGCGGTCCGGTGGCTGCCTCGGTTTTCCGTAGTCGCCTGGTTCTCGCTGCTGCCGCCGCCGCCGCCGCCGCCGCCTCCAGAGCAGTCGCAAGGACACGGGAGCGAGCAGGGCGGACGAGCGTGGACCTACTTTTTCTTGATATTCCGCCACCTTTGGGATTTTACCGCGCCGAGTTCGCAGCATCGACGGCCAGCCGCCAGGTAATACCGACAACGCGTATCCATCCGCCGCCCGAAAAAGGTTACACACACGCTCAAAAGTAAGTGAATGTCCCGGGGAAAAAAGTGTCGTTTTTTAGCGAGAGGGGGAAGACGAGGAGGAGGAAGAGGAGGAGGAGGAGGAGGAGGGAGAAGAGGGGAGGAGGTGGATGTGTGGGACGAGCCTCCCTTTGTGCCGAGGCAGGGTCACGGCTCCGCAATGTGGACACGGCGAGGGAGCCGCTCCAGTTTTTTCTGCCCCCGCCGCCGCTGCTGCTACTAGCCCCCTCCCCTCGGCCCTGCTGCTGACCGTCCTCCATCGGCCCCGGCCTGGCGGGGAGAAACGCCCCCCCCCCTCCTCGTCCCTTCCTCCTCCTTTTCATTTAAGTTTAAAACTCAAAAAGGCCCCCTTCTGACCCTCTGTCCCCCTAATCCCCCCTTTTAAATACCGCCGAGCGGTAACGTAACGCGTGTATCCCTCCACCTCCTCCCCCACTCGGCCTGGTTACGTTAACTAGTTCCCTGTAACGGTTATTCCGCTTTTGTCGGACGGCTCGGTTTCACCCCCTCCAGTTCGAACCCCATCGTGTGTGTGTGTGTCTCCCTGTGTATGTGTGTGCTGTTGTTACACCTCGTTACCGCTGACGACTTGACGCTAACTTGTCCATGTTGTTATTTACAAGGGATTATAACGCCCCCCCCCCCTCCGCTTCCTCATCTATTGAACCGGTTCCGTTCAAGCCGTTGCTGCCTATCATCACATCCCCTCCTATTCCTCCTTCCTCTCCCTGCCCCGGTTTCGATTATCGACTTCCACCGATCGGATCCCGTGTCCATCGGTACACCTAACATCCATTTTAGCCCCGTCTTTGTCGTCTACAAACGGGGAGGTGGGAGGGGGGGGGGGCGGGGAAGAGGAAGGAGAGGAGGGGGTCTCAGATTAACGTTAACAAAACCGGGCACCGATCGTCTTTACGGATCATCTCATCTTCCTCCCACTTCTCGTGTGTGTGTGTGTGTGTGTGTGTGTGTGTGTGTGTGTCCTGATCTGTCACTGATAGCCTCCCCGATCAGGGATCCATACGTTTGGAAATAAAGGGATGGCGCCCATGAAATGCGCCAATTGGTCACAACAGGGGCGATAACTGTTTTTTTTTTCTAAATTTATTTAATTTTTTTTGGAGGGGGGTGAATGCTAACCCAGGGGGAAGTAACAGCAACATTTCTATTTTTCAGCGCAAAACAAACAAACAATATCCCTGCGGCTGTAAACCAATTTCACCCCTCGTCCAGTAAATCAACGTGTCATAACAATGAGCTCATCCAATAACCTTGTCCGGTTTTTCAGCAGGCTGGGGGAGTTCACAGGGGCAGAGACGGGGTCAGCCTTGTAAAAACGCGGGATTGTTGTAAAGCGGCCCCAAACGGTAAATATTTAGTTGGCGCTCCTCACATCTTTGGGCGGTTTTCTGATAAACAAACAAACAAACAAAAAAAGCCTGCAACCGCTGGATTGTCTGCTGTTTGTTTTTGTGGGGGTGGACATTGAGAAGTAAATAAATTCAGATGGCGACGAGGTTCCTCCAGGCAGGTTAATACACCTCCAGCTCCCTGTGGCAGCGTCGACTTGATTAAACCCCCCCACCCCCTCCATCTCCACTGCTGCTTCCCTCAACTCTAACCTCTTTTGTCGAGAAATTTTCAAAGAGCCCCAGATAGAACAGCTTCCAACCACATTGAGTTTTCCGCAGGTTAGAAAGTAAACCGAGCAGCTTCCGATGCAGTTCATTTGCAGGTGGCGCAGAAGAATCTGATGCTCCTGGAGCCCTGTCAGACACCAAACACCTGCCCGAATGTGCCGCGTCAGGCTCCCTGGGGCGGAGAAGAGCTCGCTCTTAAATTACAGTTACATTGTTTTCTTTAAGGACCGGGTAGAGCGTTATTTTTCCTACGTGATCCACAGGTATTCCTGGGAAAACCTAGAAAACGGCTGACCGGTCTTCCGGTCACGGAAAACGAGAGGGGTGGCGGGGAAGCCAAATGTCCTGGAAAGTAATTTAAAATGGTGCCATATTTTCCTTTCGGGGCTTCAAGAAACAGATGCCCTTTGAACATGGTGGAATTATGGTATGGATCCCATTAGTATTCAGACGGTTGAAATATGGATAAAAGCAGTTTTAAACATTTGGATACTCTTGTAATGTTCTCCAAGAGAACCCAGTTGGTTTTTCATTTCAAGAAGAAATGTCTCATTCTCTTTTGGTATTTAATCTTTAATGTTGCAAAATAATTATTTTGTTATCGGAAAAGTAATAATTGGTTGAATGTCATTATTGTAAAAGAATAATTAGAGTCCTAATAAAGACTAACCTCCACACATCGGCAGAGAGGAGCAATATGAGTTAACTTTCTTGATCCCTGTTTGTCTCACCAGATTAAAACGTTCTGGAAAATAATCTACAGGGTGAGAGATTTAATCAAACGGTGTGAGTTAGACGAGACGATCAAGTAGTCAAAGAGGACGGAAGACAAACATATCAATGTGTCATAGCTACGGTTTGCTGGAAGTGTTTCTTTGAGAAGGGCTTTATCGTTTGGTGGCGAATGTCACATTTTGTCACATTAGACTTTATGAAAGGATCCCACATCCATTTGTGGGATGTGGTGAAAACGGGGATCTGTCTCTGCTGTGCTTTCGGAGACTCCACGACATTCCTTTTACCTCCCCTCTCCCTTTTTTTTTTCCAGGGCCCACGATGTCCAGTGAAGTGCAGAGACCGGACGACAGCCCCAGCACCAGCGGGGGAAGCTCGGACATCGAACAAAGGGAATCGGTACCACCAGAGCAAGAGCGAGAGCAAGCACAGCCCAAAAAGAAGGAGACCAAAATCTCTAGTAAAACCGCTGCTAAACTTTCAACGAGTGCCAAGAGGTAAAAAAAACAAAACAACACAAAAACTAATAATGGCTGCTACACAGGGTTGTTTGTTAAACCTCTCCTATTCGTGCCCTGGGGGGGGGGCGAGGTTATGTAGAGAGTCTACAGTCCCGCAGGCATTGTCGTTTCAAACATCCACGCTATTCAGTGTGACAGTAAACCCACAGGAAGGAGCTGCTAACTCATACAGCTCGCATTAGAGCCGCTCCAAGGAGACCCTCCCATTCCTGCCCGTGGGCTTGAATGGACTCCGCCTGGTGCTCTGCGGCGCGTTCACTGCCGCTTCTTCACTGCCACTCACCTTCACTGGTCTCCCCGCCCTCTCGCCCCCCCCCCCAAAAAAAAAATCTGCTGGTGGTAGAATTACACCAGCAGTTCAGCAGGGGTTTAACAAACACTGGGAAGCCGAGCAAGGACCCCTTTTCTCCCCGACGTTCATCCGCATGTCTTGATATCCGACTGCGCTTGGAAAAGTCACGTGCTTGATGCACAGCACACCTTAATGAACGGATACGGAGGAGTTTAATCGCTCTTGATTTAATTGCTTGAAGAAGGACCCTGAATGTAGGGCTCTGCATCAACCGCCTGACCTTGTCAATATCTGATCTAAAATGGCCAACGGGAGGTAGAGCGATGGTCTTTGGAACCAGACCTTCCTGGTTCGATTCCCCACTCCTCCTAGTGTGTCAAAGTGTTGTTGAGCAAGACACTGAATCCCTAACTGCTCCCCTGGCGCTGGAAGACAACAGCCAACTGCTCATGGTTCATCCATGATGGGTAAATGCAGAGAAAAAATTTCCCCACGAGGGATTAGTAAAGTATACGTTATTATTATCTGAGATTTGTCAGTAATCTTCTTGATTATTTTCTGTGGGTTTTGTAATTAAGTTAGATTTTTTTTTCTTTTTAAATGTAACAGATCGCTTATTTACTTTTTATCCATTACCTTCCAAACAGTCACCTGACTTGGGTTCGGTCTTTATGGGGTCTCTGTTCTCCTGCCCCCCTGGGTTCTCCCCAGGTTCTCCGTCTTCCTCCCACAGTCCAAAAGTGTGAATCTTTGGATGTCTCTGTTTGCGGCCTTGTGATTGACAGGTTACGGTCTCAGTTCAACCCACGCTCTCGTCTAATAATATAAATAGATAAGATTAGGAAAGAGAGGTTCAGCGGATGCTGAGTCTTTTCCCAACAAATCAAACGTCTCTTGTGTTTCTAAAAGCAGCCTCTGCCGTAACAAGGGGCCGCTCACATAGACGGGGCCACTCATACTGTTTACACAAGGTGGATTTAGCAGTTGCATCTGCACTTAGTGGGCCTTCAAAGTATGAATCTCCCCTGCGCACATTTATCTGTATCAAATCTCAGAGCAATTGTATTCCATTTTAATCCATTTATACATAGAGATGACTAATTACACAGATGTAAAAGCACAAACGTGGGTATTTATAGGAGACAAAGTAAACATAACCAAATCACGATTTCCTCGGCCTCGCACACTTCACGCCTCACGGATGGGCGGGAAATGGTGCGACGCCTGCCTGCTCTGCAGCAGGGAGAGCAGCAGCTCCCGTCAGCGAGCTCGGGTCGTAAACGCGATGAAGATGCACATGGGTGGAGACAGGATTTGAAAAAGTATTTGCCTGGGGCGGGCAGCTGGGACTGACTTCTCATAGCCACTTCATGTGACTGATGTCCACTAAGTTTGTTGTTCAGAGAAGTGCGGCATATAAAACAGGTAAACACACACCGTTTGGTTTTGAGCTATGTTTTCAGAAAATCAACTAGAGGAATTGTGTTTTTTTTGCATCTTTGAATCCACCGGAGCCATGTTTTAGAGGTGCTAATTATCGAGTTAAATGCAAAACATGCAGATGATGTAGAGAGAATAAATGCTAGATTTTCTTTTGTTGTTCTCCGTCAAGTGTGGCATCAAGGGACCTTTCAGTTTTTACATGTCTTCCCAACCTACCGCCATTTTCATCATCTCCCCTGTGAACTAGTCCAAGTGGCTGTTTCATGTATGTTATCAGTAATTAGCTGAGCTTGCTTCCGATGCACAAAATCTAATTCACCTTTTATTCACACAGACGCCTTTCCGCCTCCTGTTTAAATGTCAGCCCGCAATATTGAGAGATTCTGATTAATTTACCACCTTTTCTCTCCACGTAAACAAACACAGGTGGAAAGAAACTCCTCCAGACAACAAAGAGGATCTAACTGAGCTGCTTGTATCTTGAGACAATAGCCCGTTTGTGTTGGACTGGTGCTGGTTCTGGTGGGGGTGGGGGATCAAAGATAAAGGAGCCAAATATAATTCTGCAGAAAAAGAAAATAAAAGAATCACAATAGATTTGTGCCATTCGCCTGCTTGGAACACAGTTCATGTATGGCTCTGAACAGCGGACAATAGCAACAATAGCATCTCTTGTCTTGCAGGATTCAGAAGGAGCTTGCAGAGATCACATTAGACCCCCCTCCCAACTGCAGGTAAGCAGATGTTATTTCTCTAATGGATCGCAGTCTTGGGTACAGATGCTGCCGCTGTAATGGATGGGGTCCCCCTGCTCGGATGAAAGGGGGCCACGCTGCAGCGCGTCTGCTTTTGTCTCCGTTCCCGTGACACCGGTCGTATTGTGTGTTATTGTTTAAGATGCTAATCTCAGGTGAAATCGGAGTGATTCCGGCCAATTCTGGCTCCGTTGTTGCTGCGTAGCTCGGGTTTTGCTGGCAAGCGCAGACCGCGAGAGGAGTATGGTGTCGGGGTTTCAGTGAAATGGTGGAAAATGAGCGGGAGTGTTGCTTTAAAACCGGTTTTGATTCTCATGTGGTCCCCCCCCTCCCTCCCCTCACTCTGCTGGGGATTTACCACAGACAATGGATATTGTGTGATGCCGCCGCGGCTCTTAGCCCTTTGAGGAAGAGATACGGTCGCAAACGAGTGGCAGACCACATGTGCATCCGTCTCTCCTGACATGACAAAAGGCTCGCCTTTGGGACGTTGTGCCGGAGCCAGCTTTTATTAGCTTAAATAACACAAAGTGACAGTGTCATTGATTCTGCCTGTGTTTATTACAGCACAATAATTACCCTCTGAATCAGCACTCAAGTGCAAATTAAGGAGGAAAAGTCTGCATATGCAAGATTGAGGGCAGCCGCGCAAGTGGGAGAGCCTTTCTTGACCACATTGGATCGACCAAACAGGCACCTGCTTAAAATGATTAAGAAAAACAGCTTTGCATGACTCATCTGGCGATTTGGAATTACTGCACCCCAGACAGCCTTGTTTATTGCATGAATTAATCACCACTGCTGGGTCTCATCAGAGCCCTACCATCATTAACGCTAAACATTGAGCTAACCTTTTCATTTCAGCTCACGCCCCAGTTTTGTTACCCTACTGCAGGCTAGAAAAGATATAGAGGTTTTTCTTCTTCTTCGAGGACTAATCTATCTCAAACTCTCCCCCACCCTTTCCAAAAAACCCGGCTGCCTCACATGTAGGATACAGCCAGAGGAGGCGAGTTCGACATTTGAAAGTAAATTCACTGTGAGTGTAAACCTCAGCCTATCCCTGTACCTGGAACGCAGTTAAAGCCTCAACGAAAAATAACCTTTGCATGCAGAATTGTTGCAAAATGTTATACATGGCTGTTAACAGCGCAGATGCACCAGAAGCTATATTTGCCATGCTGACGATCACAGCTCATTTCCGTTCTTGTGAGCCGGCGCACGCAGTGGAGCCCATGTCGTCATTTGTATGCAGCCCTGCTCCCGGCCAGGTGAGCCTGAAAGGTTATTCATTTCTTTCCCCGCGACAAATGGAGTCACAGACTGTTGGCCCACTTCAGTGGGCAGACATAGTTGTGTTAAAGAGATTCACTTCGGTACGCTCAAGTATCACCGCGCCGGGGGCCGCGTGATTTATGTCATCTCATCTGTCTCTCGGCCGAGGAGCCCCCCTCAAGACTCCCTTGCTGCTTTGTCCTGGCCGACAATGGCCTTCCTCGTCATGTAGTTAAAATCTGCAGTCTCCTTCTCGTCACCTACAGCCTCCTCAGTTCCGTCTCCAGGGCAGGGGAAGGTGTCGTGCTGCGTTTCTCTCCGCAAAATGGAGAATCGCGCTTTGTGTCTGCAACTGCAGACGAGGGCTCTGAGCAGAAAAATGAGCATTTACCACGTTGTAAGGGTTTCTGATGTGATTTGTAGGAGCTGCTGCATCGTGCTGAAGGTAGTGGCTGACGATGCCTTTCAATCAAACTTTTCTACATCATCCATGTACAGATTTTTCTTTGGTTAAAGAAAAAAAAGTGAGAAATAAGCAATTTGCCGAGGAGCGATGACCAAAAAAATGATTGAAATAACTTAAAGCTCGAGAAAGAATGAACCTAATAACCTGTGAAACATCACCCGAATATCCCAACGATATTGCCCTCGAATTAAGGACCTCGAAGTAGCAGGAAAACGTGATTTAATGAATTGTCCGGTCATTTGCCAATGCCAGATTAAATCAGCGTCAAATTTATTGATAGTTTTTATCAGATAATGTTGTCATGGAAACAGCATTGTCATGCCCTTGATCAAGTAAAAGCTTGTTATCAGATTATGAGAAATCAACGGAATACACCTCGCCCGTAAAAACAATATTCGTCCCATGTGGTGCCTTTTTACACTTTAATCCGATTTGGGTTTTTTGGTTGTTTTTTTTCCTCTTTGAATTAGGGCTTGTGCAAAACGGTGAAAAAAACGGCGTCACATCAGGTACTTTCACAAGTTCACCCATCAATCAGATCAATAACGATGCTTGATACGTGCGCATGTGAGCTTGCTCGGTGAGGGACAGTGGAGAGAAAAGCCCTCCTCTAAACCTGACATTAGTAAATAAAAGAAATGGGCGGCTTGTCAACATAATTTTAATGTGTAATTCTTAATGAAAGAGCAACATTTCCATGGCGTTTGAACACGAGCATCACACACTTACTGCCGTGTCACGGCGAGGAAAGCCCGAGCAAAGTATTTGAATTTGTCTCCAAGCTGTGCCTCGCTCTGAGCCCTGTGACAGCGCGCTCGTCACCATGGCAGTTATCATGCATCAAACGAACGGGAACATGTTGAAGCCTGAGAGGATTTGACATGCCAATTATTTTTACTGTCATACATACACACACACACACACACACACACACACACACACCCTTCAAGTGTTACTGTACAGGAGGCCTCTTCCTTTTAAAACTGTTCTATATCCTCCCCTGATCTCTCTGGAAATAAAAGTTAGATCAGATGCACTTAAGATGAAAACCCTCCGGTGCCGAAGCCCATTTCTGATATTCTTCAGTGCCAAAGACAATCGGGAAATTGGCAACACACAGCTCGTACCAATGGAGGCAGGGTGCACGGGTTCAATTGAGTATACCCGTGTTCAGAAGCAACTATTTAGATATCTATGATAGTCAGTGCTGCACAAGCTCAGGTATGAAAAATCACATGTCCTGGTACACAACGCAAAGTGAGTGTTTTTTCACTACTATGTGAGGATTTATGTTTTGATGCTTGTGAAAGGTGTCTGAATGCAACGCTCAGGCATTCAAGTTCAAACACAGAATATTCATTTTCTTTCAATCCTTTCATGGTCAATTTAGATAATTTCTTTCTGTAATTAATTTTCCCCTTCCCCTTTTTTAATCAGCCTCTCGAATTATGTTAAAGTAATAATGGTACTAATGCTACTATTAATAGCTATTTTTTTTTTATTATAGAACAGCATAGTGGTTAGCACTTCTGCCTCACAGCAAGATGGTCCCTGGTTAGATTTCGACAGGGGGCCTTTTTGTGAGGGGTCTCCATAATCTCCATGTTCTCTGTGTGGGTTTTCTTTGGATTCTCCAGTTTCCTCCCACGGTCCAAAAAGGGAGGAGGATCATTAGAGACCCGAAATTGCTCAGACGTGTGACTGATTGTCTGGATGTATTTCTCTATGAAATGTGAATGAGATAGTGAGTGGTTGTATGCCCCCCCTGATAAGGGGTATAGATAAAGAAGTAATGAATTACAAATGCGAATAAAGAAAAGTAATAATATATACATAAAGACACACATACCCAGTCCTAAAGCCATGATTTAGATGTCTAATTTTGGCTGTTTAAAAAAGAAAAAGAAAGAAAAACAAACTTTATATTTCTGTTTTCTTAAAGTAGCAGATAAATAAATAGGCAGTGCACGTGTTGTTTGAACCATGTCAACGAGACAACGATTCCTCTCCCCATGCGTAGGTGGCTCTAGAGTGCCCAGTAAGGCAGAACTGCACACCTTTCTGCTAAAGTCTTACCTGTTACACGGAAGCAGAGAAGAAGTCTACTCTCCTAAATGCTCCATATGTACTGCATCTCTCAAGCAGCAGAAACCACAAACCATTGAAGAACAAATGAAAGTGGCCTCTAAGACAACAAAAATTGGGAGTGGAGAGAACAAATATGGCTGGTTCAGTTTATTCCACTCCGCCTGACATTATGGTCGGTTTGAACTTTATATAAAATATCATGTCCCCCGCTAGAACATTAGAACACGACGTGAGTTCACAAATCGAAAGAATTGCATTTTACACTCCCGCCTGAATTGCATCCCATCCGACTGCTCATTCAGATATCCCCCCTTGTCATAAAAAAAAAAAAAAGTCATTTCTGCCTCTTGGTTTATATTTCCTCACCTCTCACATCAGCCCCCCTGAATTTGCATTGCCACCGAAGCACAGAAATTGCTTAAGCTGCATTTGTTATCAGGCGGTGCCGACGTTGAGAGTTGTTTCGGTTTTCTTATCCGTCATGTTGATCCACTCTTCCCGACATTTCGAGCAGAAATCCCAACAAAGAGACTTTGAGATTTTGTTAAACCAAGTGCCACTGGAGATGGAATCTGCAGTTTTTTTTTTGTTTTTCTTGGGGGGGACCACAGCGCTGTTGATTTGTTCTCTCCTTCCGCAGACGGCAAACACACTTTCATTACAGCCACAATGGAGTTACAGCAGAAATTATGTTCGACTGCCTTAAACATAATAGTGTGCCGTGTTTCAGAGCCGAGCCACCCATATCCAAAGATTCAAGGGGATATTTTTTATTTCTAAGCTGCTGCTGTTCACTGATATTCAGCAATCACAGCATAATAATCTGTTCATGCAGATGAAGCCCAGATACCGCTTTCTCTTTGTGGTAGCTTAAACAGATTTAGTGCAGCACATGGTGTGTTTCGAATACAGAGTTAACCCCCCCTTGAGTGTTCGACCTGCCGCAGGGTGAACTGGTTGTAAAGGTGGGAGAAAAAAGAAATGGATTCATTTTATGCTATTTTTTTCCTCTCCCCATTCAGTGTGTTATTTGTACTTTTAGTGGCTCTTTATTTCAACCGTAACGCTTACAGATAAGATGAACTTTATTGTACACCGTAAAAATCTTCTTCGATCAACAAAAGAAGCAATGAACATTAAATGCATTCAATATGACCAGAGAGATAATGTATCTCCTAACTAAACAGTGGGCCAGGGAACTTGCAGTGAATGATTAGAATTTGTCCATTTCACCATGTCACCACCTTTAATTATTAACATTTTTTGATTACATCTGAATAACTTTTTGATTACTTCTAAATAACAGAAGTGTGTAGATAAAGGACACACAAATCCTTACCAAGTCCAAACATCATCGCTCATAAGCATCAGTCCCCCTCATCCAAATCATGAGGCAAAGTGAAAAAGAATCAGCATCTCTTATTCAAGTAGCATTTTAAACTAATTTTATCTTATCACAAGGAGATTACTGACCTCGCTGTTTTATTTTAAGTTATTTGCGTGTCATCCAGCATGGTAACATGATGAGCGTGAGCCGCGTCTCGGCTGTGGCAGTAGAATTTCGGTCCCTGGGCCAAGAAGCTCGGACCCGGGCCAGAGCGGCCGTCTGTACCCGCCTGTCGTGGACCCCTGCCAGCTCCTCTCCTGCCCACTGCTACTTCTCTTCCTACACAGCCCCCCACCCCACCCCCACCCCTGCAATATGGCAGCAACAACACGGACTGCCACAAAATGCTGCCATCAGTTTTGCCATCAGCAAATGGAAAAAAAAGAGGAAAAAAGAAGTCACCAGAGTTGGAGAAGGAAGTGAGAAAAACGCTATTTGAATCAAATCAGCACTCAAGTGTTTGATAGTATTGAGTGTTGCTTGTGAATTTATTTAACCAATTGTGCGATGAAAACCTTGCAAATCTTAAATGTCTGTTTGATGGCTCAATACACGAGAGGAGGGCTGAGAAAAAAGAACACAAATCTTTCTTTCCATAACTAATACTGTAAATTGCATGTGTTCTACCTCAGGACAGAAAACAGGCCCCCCCACCCCGCTCACTAGAATGAACACGTTCCTGAAGAGGTTCATGCTGATGGCTGTACAACAAAAATAACCAGCTTTCAAAAATGTATAAGAGAGTCCGTATACTTTTCTACTCTCTAATTTGCACCACTTCCTCCCCTGTTCCGAGCTCTTGGTCGGTTTTTCAGCAAGTTGAGGAAATGTCGCCTTGCTCATTATTTTTTCGACCAGAAGTCGCAAAGAGTCCGCTTGGTTTCTGTTGGACGAAGGCAGCAGGATTAGATTCCTAGCACCAACGAATGTCCTGCTTATGTAAATTACATAGACGCACACCTCAGAGGTAGAGATGGCCAACAAAGCTTTAAATTACCCTCCAAGCCCTGCCATGTCTCTGCAGATCATTTCATGCAGATTAATCAGAAATACAAGCATTTTGAGCTCATTTCATTTGACGGGCAGGCGTGAAAATATGATTCAAGGCTGTTTCTAGAAGTGTTATTAGCGAATGCGAATACCTTTTTACTCAATGGAATTAGCAACCAAATGTTTGGCATGTGTTGACCATCATTTTTCCATGATAAATGCACCTTTCAACCATTCCTACGAGCAAATGGCCCTGATTTGGCTTTGGATTTCCAATATGTGATGTAATACCTCTGATTCTCCAACCAGCTGTCTTTCCCGCTGACATCACACGCATCTTTTCACAAGAAACAACCTGTCCTCCCACCAATTACTGGACATAAATATGTTTGTCCTCATCAAGTTTCCACCAGAAACAATTCTTTTTATTTTGGTTCTGACCCCCGATTTTCGTCTCGCTGATGGGATCATCTTCATGTCGGCGATGGAGGGCATATTAGTTGTGTCCCCGGGGGATTATGTGTGACTGACACACCCAGCGTCATTTTTCACAGCGTTACCATTAAGCACAGCAGGGGGATTATCAATATTCATGAAGGGGGGGAGGGACAGGGCTTGGAGGAAAGGGGAGACGAGGTCCTGGAATACCTCATGGGTATTCAGGCTGATCAATGTATTGTGTGTGTGGCAGCTTCAGAGAATTAACTTTGGTAGGAAGCCAGAAAAACAAGCAACCGTTTCTAGATGACAGCTACATTTGACCTTGGATGTATCATCCCTAATCCATGTCTTGTTCTATAATCACCACCTTTTGTAATAAATATTGATGAATTATCTTCACCCATCAGCATCTAATGCCGGAGTGTTCTGACCTTTTCGTGAAGGTCTTATCCGCAGACTGCAATTCCTCATGAAGGCACCTCCTCAAACATAGGCGGGCTTTGTTCTTCAAGGAGAATAAATAAGGAGTCTCCTTGGTGATTTCGGTGCTAAAAATAAAAGTGTGTAGGCACATGCCAGAACCAGAGACTAAATAAGAGATTTGAGCAGAGGGGGGACCTTTTCAAAGTTGATGAAATCCGAATGAAATACCAATTTCAAAACATTTGTAAAAAGTCTTTTTTCCCACAGATGGTATAACAACTCAGAAGCATGGAAAGGATCCAATTCGCATTAATTAAGCTCTAAATCAGCAGATACTACCTGATCGATTGACCAAACCAAAGAAATTCTGGGTTCACAATAGTGGAGAAGATAGAGCAAGGGCACGGAAGACATTTTTGCATTGAACGCTTCCTGGAACCCCCCCCCAGCAGCTTCTAGAAATATTTTATTGAGACAAAAATTACCTGAAAGGGACCCAACCATCAAAAAGGGCGCTGGGATTTGAGCACAATCCGGCAAATGGGGCAAATAATGAAACACCGTCCCGTTTGGTCAGACATGGCTTTTCAAACTCTCCAGCAACCGCAGCTTGATCTATTTGGTCTTGCAACATCTGGAAAGATTAAAACATTTTATCCCTGTTGAAGCGGGTGTGAGACAGGCCAAAGAGTACGGTGCTTTTTGCTCTCAAGGCTGCAAATGTGGGAGACTTTCGCTAGGAAATCTGACCTCTTGGTCTTCACCTGCCTCCGAGCAGCTTTCAGACAAATAATTGTGTCTCCATCTCTGGCACTGTGCCGAGTCGACTTCACGTCCTCAAGTCACTGCTCAAGTCTCAGAAGGGACCAAATATGACAAGGTCAGTTTCGTAGGAGTTCATGTTGCAGATGACGATGAAGATGATGCTGCGTGTCAGTACGTGACATAAGGATGCATTAGGAAACCACGCAGAAGCACCAGACTTCCGAACATTTTCCAAGAAAAGATGCTCCCGTCCAGCCACTTGTTTCTCTTTTGTTTTGGCTCGTCAAGCATAAAGTTCAAGGAGAGGTTTTGACATTCTGCCCAGATTTCTGAGGAGCGTCGAAAGGCGACAGGACGAAGCGAGTCCAAAAAAAACTAATCTACACCGGTTTTTAGAAAGAAATACCATGTTACTTTCAGCTAGCGCTATCATGCTGGTCGGCACCCATTACACAACTAGTGTAACGTAACTCTGCTGCTCCATCCACATCAGCTGCAACAACCGGCAGGGTGGTGTGGTTCCGATAACACACACACCAGTATTTTACTAATTTTAATTGACTTAGTTTGTCATTTGATGAGTGCGGGTGCTGTTTCTTCAAGAATAAAGTTAATCTGATTTGAGGGGAAAAAAGGAACTTAAGCCGTCTGTGGTGAAGTAATTGAGCCCCGACCGCAGTATAACCGCGGTAACACGCAGCAAACCTACAGCACCTTCTGCCTGTTAAATTGTTCACATGCGCAGTAAATGTATTCCATCTCAGACATGAGCGCACAATGGCCTACAGATGTAGATGGTCTCAGTAGGGTCTTGCTAATTTGTAATAGCCCGCCATTTCTTCGTGTGCACCCGGGAAGCATTTTCTTCTGGAAGAAAAAAAAAATTCCCTCTGCCCTTGTCATTTTTCTTCCTGCACAGGGCACTGGAAGAGGCAGGGAAAAAAAAACGGCCGCTATAGATCGAAAGTAACATATGCTCTAACAGACTCCGGCCCAAGTTTAATTTATCCTTAATGTTTTCCACCGCGGCACTTGTTTGACAGCAAACGCGGCCCCTCCTGATTCATGTTTGTCATTGAATTCTCAATGTTCTCATTTGTGAGGTAGTTTTCTGGCAAACATTTGTCCCGAACGTTATTAATGGGATTGCGGGGAAACCAAGCGCGAAGCTCGCTGTTTGGACATTTCGTAGTGGAACACTGCCATTACATACCAGTTCCACGGAAGCCGTTTGGTTCGTTGAGAATAAACGGTTGTCTGAGGCCCGCCGTAAAAGCAAACGGGAATCTTTTGGCAGGTGAACAAATTCACTTACTCACGAGTAGAACAATCGCTCTCGGATCCTATTAACCCCATGACTGGGATCTCAAGATGGGATGGATTTCCCTCCTAAAGTCACAAATCATAGCTCCCCAAAGAAAGCTTGAAAGGGTTTTAATGACATATTTGTGTTCTGGGGATGAACTGTTAGCATGTAGCGTTCTATCATTCTTTCTTTCTTGTGCTGATTTTTAAGTCAAGAGCCGGAAAAAAAAAAGATAAATAGTATATATCTGTATGTGAAAGCCTCGGGGAGTTCAGTGAAATAGACAAATGCGAGTATCAGGCCTCGCAGTAGATCTGGCAGCTCGGCTTATTCTGATCACTGACCTTTTTGGCTTCAAGTCCATTCCTGTGGCCACAGAGCCAAATGGCTGCCCTGAGAGCTCTTTGCGGCTCGAGCAGGCAAGCCGAGGACTGTCTGTAATTTCGGCCAAGCAGACTGCGGTTCAGGGCTGTGAAATTAGTAATATTAGCACTGTACTCTTGACTAATTTATTTCATAAATCACGGGAGGCTGCACTTTTTGTCCTGGAGGCAGATCTGGTTTTTTTTGGGAGGAGATGGGGTGTTCCTTTTTTCAGTGCCTGGCCTAGAAACCTACTTGTATGTCAGCATAAATTCGAATTTAATGTATTCGAGCTGAGCAAACGTTTATAATTGCCCCTCGAAAGACAGACGCACTCTTTAATGCTCTAAAAGAAATTATGAAGAAAAGCGTCTGCCCACGTCAGAAGTGGTTAAAGTCATTCATGATGCGGTCTTTAACTGTATTTTCTGCCAAATTATGCAACCCCGCTTTGAGGGTCATGAGGCCTTTTTTAAAGTTGTCGCCCCTTCTAGCTGCACACTGCAACGCTTTGTCGGCTGAGTGATATTTTTATGACTCATGATATTGCCCTGCCTCGTTTTATGCAAAGCCTGTGTATAATAGTAATGATATATGCACTGCATTATTCATTTTCAGCCAGAGGCAAACATTTGCTCTGCATCAGTCGCGACTGCATGCAGTGGCCCAGATGCCGAGAAGAAAACCGCTTACTGCACCAAAACCGCTGTTGTACCTTAGTAACATCTTGCTGAATTAGAAAGGGAGGATAATGGACAGATCGCCTTCCTCGTGTACAGCTTCTTCCTTTCTTTCTTTTTCTTTTCTAACCCCAGAGGACAGACTTCCTGAGCGAGCCACGCTCTTGAAGTATTACTTCCCCAGTAGAATCTGGACTTTGCTTTGGACTATTTGAGCCCAGCATGTCCGCTTCGCTTCCTGTTGGAATAAAAAAAAAAATTCCCTTTTGACTTGAAAAGGTCCCGTCCAACTACTCGGCTGTTTCCCTAGTCGCTAGATAAAGCATCCAGTCAGTAATTGCAGTATTCATTGTACAGATGAACAATAAGAGGGCTTGATTAAAAAAAACAAACCATGTCATTTGAGACTATAAAGACAGGAGAGGAGAGGAAGGAGGTGTCACCTCAGCTGTGGAGCTGCACTGTAATTGGTATTGGGGCTCTTTCACGGTCAGGGGGAAAGAAGATTGCTTCATTATAGTTCCTCTTCTGATAACCGCGGCAACCACACTGATAGAAAACAAGATCTTAACTGAATGACAGTGCCATTAGGAAAAAGAGCGCCCATGGGGAATGAGCTGGAATGACGAATAATGCAGATAATGGCTTTATTTGTGCAGCGGAGGCATTCACAGGCTCCAAAACATGCAGATTCACATTCAATTACTGGCCCGTGTTCCTGTTTTATTTATCGGCCCCTCTGCGCAGCTTGCGACCGAGACGGTTATTTACCTGCTAACAGCTGCTCTCGGAGCGCGGCGGTTTTACATTTGGTAGTAATGTTGAAGGCAGAGGGTCAGCGGTCCAGTTCAACCGTGGGCCACGGTTTACAGGCATTGTAAAAGCGAAGTGAAGGTACAATTAGGCCTCTCGCAATAGACGCCCTGTCAACCTTCTCTTTTCTTTTTTTTTACAGTAAAGGGACACGACTTCACAGATCTTTTTTCTTATTATTCAGCTCTATAAATCCTGTTTCGGGAAACTGCTGTGTGGGAAAATCCCGGGGATAAAGCCAGTACCTTAAGGGGTACAAGGTCTGTGATTTCACCAAGTCGAATGAAAATGTATTTTAATTGTAAACATTGCTTGCGGTAACTCGAGAAACTCCCAATTCTCCCTGAATCCTCCCACCAACTGGTGTAGATATGGATGATGGAAGTGAATAAAGTCACAATACTTTATTCGGCGGCAATTGTAGTTGCGTCAATATCACAATTAAGTGTTAGTTTCCGGGGTGATCTAAACTTGACCAGCCTCAGTATTGTGGTTTTTGATTTCATTTGGCAAAGAGAAAGTAAAAATATCTAATTAATAACACAAACCATCGCTTTTTAAAAAATCTATTAAAGACTGCCAAATTTTATTTAGGAGTACAGTATGACGGCATTATTTTCCACCAGACTCATGATATATCCATTTGCCTTCTGCTGGGTTTAATTGTCTTATTTGTATAAATCTGGCGTCTGTCCTCCAAACTGAATGCATCATATTCACTGACACAAACTGTGTGGTCAGTGTTTATGTCTGAAGTTATGTAAATGCATTATTGGGAATAATGAAGGATCAATATCTTTGTTTTGGGACAATTTGCTAATGATGAGGAGAAGAGGTCAGCGCTCCCATCAAGTACAGTGACATGTTTTTGATCAGTATCAGTTTGCTCTCTATTGTCAGAAAAAAGTGAAACCCCACCCATCTGATCCTTTGGATGCTAATTAATTTTTTTAAGTGTACAACACTTTACAGAAAACAGTGCGGCTTCACCTCTCTATCCAGGCCAGCATGAGTCAGCCTGGAAACATGCCAGCCGTGATGGATCCCTTCAGTCACCAGTTTTCAGCGGCAAAAAAAAAACAAGCCGAAAACAATTCCACGGAAAATGTTCATGCTATTCCCGCAGCACTTTGCTTTCCATCTGTTTTCACGGTGTTATGAATAAATACACTGTTTGCAACTTAGCGAGCTCATCCATTACAGAGAGCCTTAGAAGATACTTGGCAGTGAATGTTTTTAGTTAGTGGTGGGAAATGGCAGGGAGAAAAAAAAGCCACATCCCTGTAAGTTGTTTGGTCAGTTTGATGTGACTCAGACAGCACAGGTGGTGATTAAAGGATGGATATTTTCATCTGAAGTCGGTCACGACCACTCTTAATATTCCTCAATATTTTAAAACCCCCTTATGCCGTGGAGAACCACACCGCCATCCTCCACAGGCAGTGTCTAGTAGTGCAGATGCTGATTCGCCGCTAAATTTCAGCATGGATATGTTGCCACTTGATAGTCGGGGTTCTGGTTGCTGGTAACCCCCATCTGGCCAGCTATCTAGCTGTTAAGTTTCCTCGGTTTTATCAAACTGGACAGTTGTTTTGTATTTAACATGAAGCAATTCAAAATGGATTGTTTTTGCTGTTTAATATGCCAAATAGACCATACATTGACCAGTCTCCCACCGCATTTCCATAAACTTGCGCCACCGATTGAAACAAACAACAGCCAATCGGGAAACACAGCAAGCTTGAGCAGTGAAAAAAAAATACTCAGTACATAATATAAGTACTGCTTTTCCAACCACTAAATAAAAACATTCACTGGCAAGCACCTTCTAATACATGTGCAAACTTTATTCAGAAGTGTGAGCTCTGCAGCGCAGAGTTGACTCCGTCCCCATAACCAAGTAAAACTATTAAAACACATGTAACGTTGATGCAACACAGATGAATTAAATGTAACACAGCCATTTCCCAGCTATTTTTCATCATCAGGAGTTTCCGCCTGGCATGTTTAAAGGTCTCCAGTCATGACATTAAGCCAAGTCTCTCCTGTGTGAAACTAAAAGGAATTGTTTTTAAGCACACACACGACGACGTGCTCTTTCTCCACCAGCTTCTTCGGCTCAGCTGCTTCAGGAACTTTGAGCCGCTCTGGCGCCGCTTTCAGCTATGAAGCGCCCAAAATGAAATCCCTTCAGAGATAAATATGATTAAATTAGACTCACAGATTAATTTAAGTTATGCACACCTTTTAGCAGCTGGCAGAGTGAGTGTTACATCAGCCTATCTCATAACTACATCTTTCATCAACTTGACCCGAGCCCTGATGGCAACGGGAATTGGCTCCAGGTGACAGTTACTGCAAAATCGGCAAGCATAGATTAGCCCAGCTCTTATGTGGCAAGATAAAGGTTATCTTTTGGTATTTGCACCAATCTGCAGATTGCCCTGTCTATGAAATAAGGCAATGTGGATGATTAAATGGGCAAAGGACAGCCTGGTCTCGCATACTGCACTGTATCATGGGAAGGAAAGGTCATTCAATATATATGGAAATTATTACTGCTGTCTATGATCATGGGGCACAGCTTGGATGGTTTTCAGGAACTGAAAAGGAAAGGTAGAATTTATGGAGGAGGCATGTGGTACAGTGGTTCCCTTTATATTCCACAACTGTTTTCTTTATCCTCCAAGTCTGACAAACTGTCTCAATGGAGTCTCTGGGTTTCAAAATGTTGTTTTCTCAGCCTTGTGTCTGATGATGAGCCTTTCTGGGGGTGAAGCGCTGTACAAGGTCGGTCCTCGATGCGATTGAGGGGCTTCCTAGCAGGTACCAGAAACACTTCACGACTGACTCGTGCTGACTGAGTGCACAAGCTGTCATTGATCCTGCATTCAGAGGAGAACTTGCAGAAAAATGCATTGAAGGAGGGTGGAGGGGGATGATCGTGAAAGAAGGACAGCTATGTGAGCACGATGTCGGTGGTCCGCGGTGGAGGAAGCAGCCCAGCTGTCAAAGTGGGTTCCTCCATGAGTGTAATCACAGAGGACAGGGCAGCGGCAAGAATCTCATAGAGACCCGCACACTAATGTATCCCAGACCCTTGAAACAAATGACCCAAATACTCGCTGAATCAAGGCATTTGGCTGAGAGCGCACTGCAGATGTAGTGTTACTTACACAGGGGTTATTATAGCCGCCTACAATAAAGCCCGTCAGCAGCAATGTTATGCGTCTTAACGTCATGTATTTGTGCAGAGCAGACCTGGACGCCTGAAGAACATATTAGGATTGGGACAAGGGACACATAATATATATTAAGTCATCACTTTGTCTTAAGGGGTTGGGTGTGAGATTATCGCTGGTGTGCTCTTAATGCTGCGGGACAATTTTGAATCGCCAGCTGAATGATTCTGATTTCTTAAAATAACAAGAAATAACGGGGGGGTTCTAATTTTCCTAGTGGTTTTTAATCACTGCTCATTTCCTCATTTTAGCTTAATATGCATTATACGTTTAATCTGACCGAGGGATCTCATAACGTACAAGCCTGCTCTGATTATTTCAAATTCAGAAAAAAAATGGGATAGCCATTTTCCTGTTTTATCAGCCTTACAGCTAGTTTTGGTCATTAATTAGCCGAGAGGAAGAGGTCCATTGCAGCTCTCCCACTGTCGAAGGATCAATGGGTGTTTTTTATCGTCAGTATGGTTTTAAAGCTACTTATTCAACGAGCATGACGATACTTTCCTACACAGATCGGAGGAGTCAGTTTGTACATGTGTTTTCACAGCAGTGCTGCATGTGTGTGATGGTCAGACACTGTGTCGATCCTCATGTTATTTTTGTGTGTGTTATTTGTGTAGCTTTGCACATTTGCAGCCTCATTGTCTATATTTTTCTTTCCCGGGATGAATAAAGACACTACAAGTAGAATGATTTAATGTTCACACCGGTCAAAATTAGAAGAGCGCTTTGCTAATTCAATACTTTGCCAACTAGCTGTTTAAATAACAACAGTGTGCTAATCCTCACATTAGTAATCTCTTCTTAAAGAGTGCTGCACCTAATCGTTGCGGCTTGTGATGACCTAATAACGACGTTGAATTGAATATGTTGAAAATGCAGAGTGTAAAATTCTGCAGCGCTATTAGTCGGGTTCAGGAAGCATAAACCATTTAATTTGTGACATTAAGCTCACATTAATTAAAGCCTGGCGAATTGGATCTCATGCAAAGATGCACTGCAGGTCAGCGTTCCAAGGTGGGGGTGCAGCTGCCCACTATCATGACCGTGGGGGGTTTACTGCAGTTCAGTCCACAGTGCAGACACACTCATCTTTCTCACACACATCCATTAAAGCTGTTCGGCTTCCTCTTTCCAACATTGTATGTAAATATTCCTCTTCCTCATTTCAAGGGGGAATGAATTGTCCTATAGTCCCCGTTAAAAGAGTTGCGTTTTAGGGTAGTTTTTTTTCATGCTGTATGTATGGTTGGCTAACTTTAAAAAAGAGAGAGCGAGAGAGATGACAATATATCACTGGACCATGACCTATCTGGCACCCAAGGCAACCCATCCTGAAATGTTATGAGGAAACGACATAACCGCGGCCACACACACACACACACACACACACACACACACACACACACACGAGTGTGTGGCTCAGTAAAGGTCAAATCCAGACCTTCGAACTGAATTTACAGACACAACCGGAAGCAGGACGAAAACATTCGGGCTTCATGTCAACAGCA
>CAAKHD010012090.1:62052-78145 GCA_901007705.1 Fistularia tabacaria
AATAATAATAATAATCATCATAATCGTGAGTCTAGCACAGAACATGAACACTGTTCATTAACAACACTGACTTTTCGAAATGACGTCCTTGTGTTTGTCCTGTATGACATCTCATATATGCTGCAAAAGAACCGTTAATCCCACACAAATAGCAGCTTAGAACAATCACACACACACACACACACACACACACACACACACACACACACACACACACACACACACACACAACTCACCTCCTGGTAAAACCAAGTGATGGACCGTCAGATCCTGAATGAGCTGGCTCTCGACCAGCTGCAACAAAGCACCACATGAGCGCCGGCAGCGGCAGGAGGGAAAGGTCTCCCGGCAACCGCCAGCGGTGGCATTCACGTTTAGCTATTGAGTTAGCTTTCATCCACAGCTCCCGTGCGCTCGGCAAATCTCCTGCAGCAATCTCACTCCAGAGCAAAGACCCCGGCAGACGCCTGCTCATTTCTATCTTTCCATGAAGGAACGTTATTATCACCACCACAAGCTCATCAGCCTCAAAGGAAGTAAGCATTTGCTTCCATTGGAGACATTCGCCAATTGAATCTCTCCTTCACCTCGGTGTCAGGTGTAGTTTCAATGAAAGTGTTACCTCGAGGCATGTGCAGCAAAGAAATGTAAGCAAGTCTTATAGTGTGAAAATTGCGAAATTGCCTTGAGCAAAAGAATAGCGTATAGCGGGATGTGTGGAAGGTAAAATGTTTTGAGAGCTGGAGAGCGTTTATACGTTCAGCCATCAGCCACGTTTGTAAAGATCCGCTCTGTCTTATCGATCCATCAATCAGCTGAACATTCAGGCTCGTCGGTGTTGGAGTGCAAACCAAACAGGACTTAAAATCAAAAGACACATTGTCTCGTGGCCCCGAGGCAAACTGTCAACATATCAAATCATCTTCGCTCGGGTTTTCATGTCTCTATCTCTTTTTCAGTTGTCAAAGGTGAAGGCTTGTGATATTCCCCGTGTTATCGACAGCAATTTGCTTGAAAGGAGAAGATGGTTATCTAATTCTCTCTCAAGGTTCCGGCAGATACTTGAGGTCTGACCAGGCACTGAAGCTCTTCATCTAAAAATACATTGTTCATTGGGCTTAAAAATGAAAGGTCGTAAAAAGTCTTCAAAACCACAGAAGGATTTCCTCAAAAGTTGGCACATCACAGGTCTGAGAACCCGTGGGATCGTGTAACCAACCAACAGTTCTCTCTGTAAGGGAGCAAACACACTTGACAAAATAAGAAAGGGAGCATTTTGTCAAAAAAGTGACGATTCTACCAAGAATTGACTGGCAGAAAAAAACTGTCGGTGTTGGACGCTCCAAGTCACTGATGTTCATATCTGGAGTTTTGTAAAATATGAAGCTGATTTTAGGCTTTACTTTTTCTGTGGCATTAAGTGCACCTTTTTATATTGCCTGAAGCTAAGGAATGCTGCCCTCCATACTTTAAGGCTTCTTAAGCTTCTTTTGCTGAAAAACAAGGCATGGATGTACGCTGCTCGGGTTTTCCTCGTATCCTTGGGTTTCTTTTATTTTTTCTACTGGTTCAGATGGCAAATGCCGTAGTGACACGAGTGCCATGCATGGTTTACACTGCATGTGAACATGCCTAAGAGCTTTTGTGCACTTGAACAAAACTCACACACACAATACAACAGAGTGAAATGTACAAGCGGATTTAAATTTCATACCACGGCGGGACACAACGTGTTTATTCTGGCACGCCATTTAAACGAAAACTCAAATCAATCCACACATTTTGCTCTCCTACCAGTAAGTGTCTTTGGGTGGTCCGTCCACCACCTGGCAGCGGCACGCACCATGTGCTTGTTTTGATTTTTGCACCGGGGTCACCCTGGCAGTGGAACCCCAGAGACGGCCAATGGGGAAAAAAGAAACTACAGCTAAAGTTAAATAAGTTCCCCAAAATTAAAATACAATTTTGCTTTTTTGTAGTTTGATTGTTTGACTTTTCTTGCCCCAGTGTTCTCTTCCAGGCTTTCATCATTGCTGCCATCGATCTGTAAACATCAACAGCTAACAGAAAGCAGCTAGCTTTTTATGAATCTTGACTCTTTTTCCCATCACCAATAGAAACAGTTTATTGCCTCGATTGTATAATTCCTCCAGCCGCGTCCGCCACACTCGATCTAAACATTAGGTTTGGCATTATAGACCTCTTTCCAGCCTGTAATAAAAAAGTCCACCCACCTTTTTAAGTCGTTCTGTTATATTGGCTCCTTATCCTTCCTTAAAGAGCCAGCAGTGTATTCTATTAGTTGGTCTTTGTTGTGTCCGTCATACGCAAATGATCCATTTGTTGTCCACCGTCCTGAGCCATATTTGGTGCTCCAGTTCAATGCCTGCACTCGTGGCAGGAGGTCTGAATGTGGGACGGCCTCCAAACAAAGCGCAGAGCCAGCGTCTTTGGTGATGAAGGACTGTATCACCCGGTGCTCTGGTGTGGCTCACTGATGTGCTTTTAATAGTGTTGGACAACAACTGAGGTCTTTGGCACACGGGAATAAACTATATCAGGCTTTGGCTGCACGGGCCGCGTTTGTTTACAGTATCAGCTCGTGGTTGGGAATTTGGTGGTGTCTGAAATGAACACCCGCCGAGCGGCAAATGCCACTAGGTTTTCCGTCTGGTGAGTAGACGAGAGAGGGACATGTGCCACATGGCGAGCAAGAATTTATACCAAGAGTCAGGTCTTAAAAACAGAGCCGTACTCAAATGAATCTACTGTACGTAAGACCCAGGGAGGTAATTGGTTATTTTGGCTGCTAAAAAATATACTTGGCAGGTGGATTTCTTTTTCCCTCAACCCGCCACCTCAGCTGGCGAGTTTAAAATATTTTGGACCTGGTGTTGTGTCATTTGTTGTCAAGAAGAAAAACACCAAATGTCCGCATTGAAAGACGCCGTTGTTCTGCAGGGGAATAATCACTCAGCTTTGCACCTCAAGTCAACTCAGCCTTAAGCTTTTTGACAGAAAGCTGGCATATGTCAGCCGAGCCTTGGGTCAAGGTTCGTGCCGTTCTGCTGAGTGATTTAGAAATCTGGCGACCCGCCGTTCCTCGGACATGATGAAAATCGCGAAATCCCTCAGCTGTACAGCCGCACGATGTTAGAGCGCAGCCCCTTCTGGCCTCAGTTTGTGTTGTTTTGACAGAGTCACGCTGCACAAGTGAGCGCCCGCTATCGGATATCAACGTCTGCCTCTGTCTGCCTCGCAGTGATGGTATTTTGAGGTAATTTCCTCTTGCTGTTTCCAAATTTTCTCTGTCTGACCAACTAAAACAAAATCCCGGGAGGGTTTGTTCAAAATAGAAACCGACACTGCATTTTTCAGGTTATCAGGTATGGTTTTTCTACGTCATATTCCAGTTGAAGGCTTTCTCACCTGCCAAATCAAAACAGCGGCCCAGCGTTAATTTGACAAGACGCCCCCCACTATGAATCATCCCCAGAGCCGCTTTGTACAGCGAGCGCTTTTTTTGTGCTGGAAGTTAGTCACTGCACATACAAAAGGATTTTGTTTGTGTGTATGCCATTTTACGTGTGAACATCATCATCCACGCCGCCCCCCCCCCCCCCCCACCCCCCACCCACATCCCCTTTATTTATTTATTCATTCACATACAGAAAGATATTCTTTGTGCAAGAAACAACAGATTTCCTGATAGACAAATGTCTTATCAGCACTATTCCCCAGAGGAGAAGTAATCATAATTAGCTAATTAAAGAAGGCTTAAGAGGGGGCAGTGTGAAGAGGTGGCAAAGTAGATTAGTGGAAATTTGCATGTGTTGACACTGAAGGAGGACGGAAATGTCTAATTTCTATTTGCAGGGAATGATCTATTGTCGAGGGTGTGTTTGGAGCCAGATTCCGCTTTTGCAGGCTGCCGTTTGAGGTTATTATCCTGTCGCTCGAAGGAACTCTCCAAAATTGTTAGTTAATGTCTAAATAAAGATGAACGGTGCTACAACAGCTCTGCGGGGAAAGCGAAGAAAAAAAGGAAAATAATAGTGTGTGCAGCAGTCGCGTACACACTTTGTAAGCATATCTGCCAGCAGCTAAGGGTTGGCGTTGAACACTATCCCTGGTAATTACATAAAATCGCAGGGATTGTTCATTGTCCCAGGCTTTGTGATCTGGACATTGTCCTAGTCTCCCTGGCTCTGTGCCAGCACGGGGTCTTATCAGAAACACCAGTGGGGGAGGGGACCCTTAATATGGAAATGGCATGAATTACCGGCCTACAGAACAGATGTGACCATCAGCCTCCACTCAGTGTCAATTCTCATCTTGCGATAAAGACCATTATGAAATCATTTTCCAGGGGCATAAACTAAAGCCTTTCTTTTCTCCCTTTATTGCAGCGAATTTTTTTCTCAAAACGTAACGTTTTTTTTCCCTCAGTGTTTGGTTTCTGGGTTCACTGCTGTGTGTGTCGGTACGCCACAATGGCTTCACCAACCCGAGTCTCAGTAGTGGGTTATCTAATCTTCTAATCTAAATTTTGAAAGACGATCTAAATTCCTTCTAAAATAGCATCAGCTTTTTTTTTTTTTTTTAAAGAACCCGGAACCCTCTATGGCAATCCCCAAATCCACATCATTAACTTGTCAGAAGTGAGCGTTTACGCCTCAGCTGCTCTCTTCCCCCAAATCTCTGTCAGCCCCGCTGGCAGTCTGAACACCAGGTTGTCGATTCTAATACACTCTGCTGATTAACATATTAACTCGTCTCTTGTTTCAATTTTCTAGCGCCGGCCCCAAAGGAGACAACATCTATGAGTGGAGGTCAACCATCCTGGGACCGCCGGGCTCCGTGTACGAGGGAGGGGTGTTCTTCCTGGACATCGCCTTCACGCCAGACTACCCCTTTAAACCCCCTAAGGTCAGTGAGGTGTAGTTTCTACTGTTGAAAATATCTGGGCTTTTTGAGTAGCCCAACTTCCTACATGGGCTGCGAAAAGCGTAGGGAATAAATCCTCTTGATGTTGAAAAGTTAGGAGATTAAATACGTGACCAAAAAAAAGTGGCCTGTGGCGGTACACTTACTATGTCCACATGTAGCATTCGCTTTAATCAGCTACAGGCTTCCGAGTATTTCTGCCAGAAAGCCTTTTTCCTGCATTGGGGGGCTGCACAACCTTTGTGATGCAAAGCTCGAGTGATTGGAGAGGTTGGTTATTTACCCAAACAGTGCCGATGTCCTTATCTAATCAAATGGTGGTAGAAAGTTAGTGCAAAAAAAAAAAAAAAAAAAGGACGGTAACTTTCTGACCAAATTTCAACAGCGAACGGCATCTCCAGGGTTTTAAGCCCTGCGTTCAATTCGTCCATTCAGCTGTTTGTACTGTCACCTGACATCCCCCTCGGCTTCCTCCCATGGATGCGTGATGCGCCTGATGCTGCCTCCGTTCGTCTTAGAGAAAAAGCTGCTCAGCCGTGTACGATGCGAAGAATGTCGGACATCTGTATTTCGTCTTTCGTGTTGTGTGACCGCCACGAACCCCCGGTTTAGCTGTAACATACATGCGCCTCCCAAACTGTGAAGCCGTGTATGCGGCGACCCCTAGCTTTTCTGCAGAGCCCAAAACAACAAGCGCTTGGTCCAATATCACATTCCCACACTCCTTCACTCCAGCTCCTTGAGAGTATTTCAGTGATATCAATTAACGCTGCTTTAGTTGTGACAATCGTTTCCAACCCAGCCCCAGTTTTATGAAGCACATAAAGAACGTCAACATTTAAAATGTAATTCTCCACGCCAAGCCGCGTTTCACTGGGGTCTGTTTCGAGCCAAGGTAGAAGTATAAACCAAGCTAAAGCCCATGTCCGGGACAGATGTGTCTTCAGAATTCCTTGGAAAGGGAGACCACTAGCAGGGCTGCGCTCCATCACACCATCCGTGGTATGTCGTAACCGTCCCACTCATAAAGGAATTTTTTCATTTTGTCAATATCTGGGCCCCGCAGCTGCATTTGTACTGTACTTTTACATTTTCATGTGCGATCCATGGGGGTGAATAATGGATCTTTCATGTACTTTTTCCCCCTTAAGTATATGTTTTATGGTAATGACCACCCCTCCATCTTTTACGCCTCAACTAAAATAGATAACATGCAGGTGGTACACAGTAGATATGAAACTATCAGCCAGTTGGCATGCTGTCAGTGAGTTGAACGTGTTTCAGTTCGCTGTCAGGGTCACGGCTGCCACTGCCCAACGACCTCCACATGATGGAATTAGAGCGGCTGATAATGATGGAGTGAATTTCATCCGTCATCCGGCTCATGTTCGGCAGAAGAGCCTCGTTGGCATCCAGCTGTCTCTGGGGTTGGAGCTCACGAGTAGACGGTGTCGGATTTCTCTCAGCCCTCCGTCGAAAATCGTTGTCTATTGAAAGATAAATTAACCGCAGCTGCAATATCAAAGCTTGTTATTGAAATTACAAAATGGGACAAATAACGTAAATTAGGCAAATATTATACGACTGCTTCCCTGCTCTGCAGCACAAGCTTGAAAAGTTATACCCTTAAACGGCGTGTCTTTGCCAAGTCATACTGTTTCCTCGAGGCCTGCGAGCACGGTATCCCCCCTCCCTCAGTCTGTAAGTGGTAACGCTGTCCGTGGGTTTTGTAAATTTGGACGGTTGAAATGGGACTTTTTTGAAGGTTGACGAACCGGTTGAATCATTATACCGAGCTAAAGGAGCGCCGTTACGATCAGGTCTTTTTTTTTTTTTTATTCTTTTTTTTATAGTCAATGCTTGAGCTTTTTGACTTGCCGTCTTTGCAGCTTGAGTTGCACACACAGTCTTTTTTCTTTTCTTTTATTTTTCATTGCCCTTTTTAAATGAAATCCCGACCTGTTCGCTCCTCGGGCCTCTGAAGGACTTCCTTTCTTGTTTTAATGTGGACTTAGAGTGCTTTAAGGATGTTGAGTGGATGTCATTACTGAGCATGCAGACTGTCAGGGCCAATCTCCTCTTACTTTGCCATGCACCCGATCACCCTCTCGTTTGGCTTTCATTTACTCCGACCCCCCCTCTGTCATGCACACCCCAGCCAGAGCTCGTTCACTCTCATCTTTCCCTCGTTCTTATTCGTTGTGCGGGGTTACTCCCAGCTCTGTGTTTGACAGCAGACTCAAACAAATCCACAGGCTCCGGCCCAGATTTCTCTAGCCAGAGGGGCTCGAGTGTTTCCGCCCCCTTCAATACCTCTAACCTCTCCAAAAGACTGATCTGCAGCCAACCCCCCAACCCCCCTCTCACACACACACAATCTCTACTACCTCTTTGGCCCATAGTTGCCATACCCCCCCCCCACACACACACACACTATAGAAATGCTGGAGTGGGGCAGAGTTGCTGAAAGCACCCAGACCGTAGGCGTTAGACTGAGCCCGTCTCGCTCGCGGAGCCACAAGGAGTCCTCACACTGGGCCTGAAAAGACTGCCAGGTGGATGCCACTCAGCCTGTGACCTGCAGCCAGCAGAGGAGCGCAGGGTCCAAATCGTTGTTGCCAGGGATGGTTATTTATAACGCCGCCCCCATTCCTGAGGGATTTTTTGGGGAATGCCAAGGCTCATTAGAGGCTTCCTCTGTGGGGGTTGGGGTCAGTCGGGCCAGATGTTGGTGATTGGGGCATTGAGGCAGACGCCGGTGTCAAGTGTCTGAATCGAGCAGATGTCAAGCTCAAATCTGAGCCGGGGCACACCCCGTGATGTTTGCTTTGTCAAATGTGTGCGAAGAGAGTTTCAACACAAAGAAAAGCAACACTCGCGTCTAGATGCGATGTCAGTGTTAGAGGTGGGGGCGTAGGGAGGCTGTTTACTGCGACGAGTGACAGAATTAATTTGCACTTGCGTGTCGGGAGGGAGACTCCCAATATTCAGAGTGGCAACAAAACTGTTGTTTTATTTTGCGACGGTTGGATTTTACGCCATGGTGCCCTCTGTTGGTCATTCTCTCCCTGCAGAGAAAAAAAGGAAAGGTGTTGCAGCGCGACAAGATGGGAGCCGGAGTCGTTTTCAACCCGTTTGACGTCCAAAAATACAAAGAACATGGGACGTGTCAGCATCTGACCAGGCTGAAACCCTGTCCTCCCGGAGGACAGTATGTATTACTGTTTCACTGCACGGGAAGAAAAAGTGTCAAATGGTGTTAAATGGCCCTCAATTGAGCAATTGAGCTAACCTATTATACTGGTGCTGATGCTGATACATTAGTGTTGATGCGAGTCAAGGGGACCCTGTCATTATTTCCAGCTGAAAAGGTTCGCATCCTGATGCAAACCGTAAATTTAGATGAAAACCACCCATCCTACCCTTGAAAGCGCTCTCTCTCCCTCTCCCTCTCTCCCCCTCTCTCTCTCTCTCTCTCTCTCTCTCTCTCTCTCTCTCTCTCTCTCTCTCTCTCTCTCTCTCTCTCTCTCTCTCTCGTCCTCGGGTCGCCTCGACCGGCCTCCGCTGGCATCTCTGGCATTTTCATCATCTTTTCAGCGGCGGTGCTGACTGCGTACCAAGCATTAATCGCGCGCCCGCTGATACGGAAAGGCAATGAGAACGAACACATGCGCATTTAATATTCACATTTAATGAGCTGGGATTAGAGAATTTCAACTTCATATTTTTACACTGCCACTCAAACGGGTTATCAGAATAGTTGGCAGTTGATTTATTCAAGCAATTATTGTAGCTCCGGCGCATTGTGAAGGGGGAATATTTGTTGAAAATTTTAAAAAGCACCACAAACTGAAACCATGCTGTGAATCCACTGGTCATGGTGTAAAACTGCAATTTCATATTGCTCTCATATTCTCAAGATCCGTTCAACTCCTCTCAAACTGAGGAGGAAAACCTGCCTCTTCCGATTAATCAATAATGAAAATGATCGTCAGCTGCGCTCTGAGGATGAACCTCGAGGTGCTGAATTTTTTAATACCATTTCCTGCCTTCATGAGATCATTAGTGGGAAATCTCCCAGTAACTGTCTCTGATCCCAAGAAGTTAATAAATCAAGATTTGTCTTTTTTCTTTTACCAGCCAGTAAATGGCCTTTGGTGGAGGGAGGCAGGCGGTCGCTGAGATCAGCGTGACAGAAACTCTCCGTAAAATAAATAAAGGCGGTAATAAAGACGCGTGTCAGATTAGAGGCGAATTAGCTTTTAATTGTGCAAAGTTTGCTGATTGCCTTGTGTCTGTGCGGTAAGGGCCAGCCCAGATTCACAGGAGGAAGATATTCCGACTATTAGAATGCACAACAGCTGCTCTTTAGCAGTAACTTTAAAAGGGGGGGGGGTACTCAAAAGATTTACCATCTGTTTTGATTCACAAACCTGGAGGATCGAAGGGAGCGGCTGAAATGAAAGGACTACATTTAGCTCAATTTGATTTTTCTGTCTGTTTGCTGCTTTGCATGATGTTGTTTTTATTCTTATTATTTATTTCATCAACATCGCAGGCGACACCATCCAGGCCCGAACACCACGAAGTGAATGAAACAAAATGGGCACCTAGAATAGTTGTGGCAGCTGAAATTCTGGTCTCTTGGCTAGAGGTTAGCCCAGAAAGCGCGCTTCACTAAGTGAAGGTCACCAGCTGCAGGTCATTCTGAATCAGCGACGTTAAGAACAACGAAATTAATGCAGGGAGGTTTCCCGACAGCAATCTGACCACTAAACACCTTGAGATCTGGGGGCGGAAGGGAGAAAACTCAGCTGCACAGATTAAATTATTAATCAAGCTGTCAAATTCCCTATTAATGGCTTTGAATGATGCTTTTTCAAAAAAAAAAAAGACATAACTCTCTAATCCCAGCTCGCTGACTGTGAATATTTTCGTGTTCAACAGGTCAAATATCTTTTGGCTGAGGACATGACAGCGTGGGTTGATACAACGTACTCACCCTGATGTTGTAATGGACTCAATGTACAAGTTTTCTTTTTCCTGAAGATGTCATATGAGCTCGTTTCGAGATGGCACGGGTTTGATTCAGTGGTCGCTCTCTGTCTTTGCTATTAAACCCCAAGAGTGCGATCATGGTCAATACAGGGGTGTAGGGGTGTCAATGCCAACACTGCTTGGCTTAAATAGTAAACGGTTTCCACTTCTATAGCTCTTTCGCACCTTGCAGTTTCAAAGGTCTCTACGCTGGGTCACATTCAACCATTCACACACATTGATGGTGGTAGTGCTGCCATGCAAGGTGCCAACCAGGCAATCATAACCAACTCGGGGTTTGGTGTCTTGCCCACTGATAAAACTGCAACCCTGTTTTAACCATTTTCTACCATTTCATCAACCCATGGACAAACCCAACGACAGGCATAGTTGTAAGCCGCTTGATCGATGATGAAGCCCAATGAAAGTGACTAGTAAGGAGCGTTTACAGTAAAGGGAGCTGTTTGCCCGATGGTCCAAACGGTCCACCAACAGGCTTTTCCTGCCCATTTTTTCCATAACTTCTTGCCTAGAAAGTGCTCTGTCTGTACATCTCAAGGACATCTTTGTTTTTGCAGGTAACTTTCCGCACGAGGATCTATCACTGCAACATCAACAGTCAGGGCGTGATTTGCCTGGACATCCTGAAGGACAACTGGAGTCCCGCCCTCACCATCTCCAAGGTGCTGCTGTCCATCTGCTCCCTGCTCACAGACTGTAACCCAGGTGAGATCGTATGCCGTGTTTTTCATCAATTCATTGTCTCAGAGATTGACCTTCTCTGACTCTGTGGAAAACATTCTGGACACTTTTCAATTTTCAATAATGTATGTGAGTCTAAATTCTAAATCTTTCCCCCTGTCTTTTCAAATGTTCACTGGGTTTTTACTCAAACTACATTACTATTTTGTCGTTGATTGAAATCCAGATTCAATTCTTCTTTTCCTTCCGGCTGCTCCCCTCAGGAGTTGCCACAGCCAATCATCATCCTCCATCTAACCCTCTCCTCTACATCCTCTTCTCTCACACAAACTAACATCCTGTCCTCTTTCACTCCATCCAAAACATCCATCCATAACATTTAACATGTTTCTGTCCGTCTGATCGCTTATTTGCTGATCCCGTCCGTCCCTCCTATTCAAGATTCTCGTCATGACCTGTTAAAAATGTCACTGTGTTGAACGCCTTTTCATAAAATTTGAAAGACAAGTCGGTTCAAACCTCTCATAGATGCCAGAATATGTCTGTGTCCAATGTGCTGCGCTTTTTGCGATGTTTGACGATAAAAACATCTTGCATCCCACTGAATTTTTCAGGAAGCCGTTCTTGCATGAGGCAAATCAGGGCCATCCTTCTCTCAGCACCATAAACCCTGTTTCCCTCAGTGAACATTTCCTCCCTTGTAGCCCTGAATCACTGTCCACATAAAATTATTGAAAATTGTCCATTTTATTTCCCAACAGCCCTTTTTTTTTTCTTTTTTGTTTTGTCTTAGCTGTCCCGAGCATTTCCAGCAGCACATTCAGCAGAGAAAAGAATTACATCACCGCATTTCTGCAGCTCCGACGGCTCATTCTGTATCCGACAAAAGACTCCCCAGTTCTCAAAAGAGCCGTTCATTCGTCTCCCGTCAATCGAACCCTTGATTTATCGTCGCTTTTTCGGAGATGTCAGGGTCCTAATGTGCGTCGATACAACGGTTTTCATCGTGCGTTTGTTATCATACAATGTAAAAGTCATTTACTGCTGACGGTCCCATCCCCTCTTTGAATGCAGTTTATTTTCACTCAAGGCCAAATTTCAAGTTGACGCGGAGTCTGTTGACGGCATATTAAGTAATCCTCGACTCTTGCAAACCCTCATTGTTTCCCATGCTGACAGATCTCTGGCGCAGGCCAGATGTCGTAAACAACAGTGAAATTGTATTTTCACAGCAGACGAAGGAACACGAGCTTTTCACAGCTGTTAAGTTGTGAAGTAATATCATCATAAGACGCCGCGAGACTAAACAATCCTGACTTGCCATTTAGTTTTTGGGATTCAGCCGGATCTCAGGAGTCTCCGTCCGCTGTCGTCCAGCGAGTGAGCGTGAAGAGGTGGGAATGAATCACCGCGGGCCAAGAAAATAGCAATGAAGACGGAAAAAGTCGGGACGTGGGAAAAGAAAAGTTGGACCACAAGTATTGATCGCAAATCCTTCGCAGCCTTTTTGAAGAGGCGAGGCATGTTGTTTACTGCCGCTCTTAGCTCATCGTGGCATATTTTGAGAATAACAGGTGGCCCACGATGACGGCGCTTTCAAACTCATCGTCCCGGTTTTCACGGCTCGTTTCCGTCCACTTCTGAGAGCTCCCCAGAGATCTTGCTTTTTATTTGATTGGCTGGCTTCAGACAGAACCAAGGACGAGACCATGCCTACAGTGGCACGAAATAAAAAACTGAAGAACACAAAGTCTCATTTAAGCTTGAGTGGATAGCATAACAACAAGGTCCCTGGTTCAATTCCGACAGAGGACCTTTATTTGTGGAATCTCCTTGATCCTCCCATGTCTGTCTGGGTTTTCTCCTGGTTCTCCAGTTTCCTCCCTCAGTTCAAAAACATGCAGGACGTTCATTGTAGACCCCAAATTCGCCAAGATGCGAATGAGAGTGAATGGTTGTGTGTCTCTATATGTGGCCCTGTGATTGACAGGCGACCGGTCCAGGGTGAAGGCCACTTCTCGCCCAATCACAGCACGGATAGGCTCCAGCGCCCCCATGCCCCTGAGTGCAGGATAAGCGGTATACATAATGAATGACTTAATAAGTTAATTAAATTCTCAATAGTTTTCATCCCTATTTACTGTATAGTTCACAAAAAGCAATCTTAATCACTGCAAATAATTTTAATTGCATTTCTCTTAATCGGCTCACAAGAAAATAACAGCTTTTAGTGAAATGCAATTCATGCATGCATGCATGCATACAAAAAAGGATAATTTGCTGTCAATTAAGTAATGACTATCTCTCCTTGACCTGCATGGTCAAAAATAAATCCGGCTATTGATCAAATTGACAAATTTTTATGCTGTCTTAGTATGGAATGGTTCAAAACAAGATAATAATGGTGAATAAAAACCAGCTGCAGTCGGCAGCAGTTAAACGTCAGGGGGAGATTTGATCGAATTGGTGCATCCAAACAGCGAGTCTTGAGTTTTCCTGAGAAGGGCTGTCTGCGGCACATTCTCTCACATCTCTGCAAAAGACCACCTTAAAGCTAACTCAGGTGCTGACACTCTATGGGGGGGGAACAGCATTTCCCTTATCAGGGGAAGACGTGGCACTTAGTTCTGCCTCTGGATTCGCTGTTTTGTCTTCCCTGTCTCAACATTCTGAACCAGCCCAGTGTGAAATACAGTGCAACTCCGACTGCAAACTGTCAACAGCAAGGCAGTGGGGGACATCCCAGACTCAGACTCGTCCCATTGTTGCTGCAGTAGGATGTCTGACGTGCGCTGTGCGGGATGATGTTTATGTTGAGTCCTTGGAGGGCCATTTGAAACGATCTCTCAGCAGAAGGGAAACGTCTGTGTTCCCTTTAACGCCGGGTTTCAGGCCCATGCATGTTCAGGAAACAACAGCAAATCCGTTGTTTCCAGTCAGCCGTGGGTCCAGCAGGCCCAATCAGAAACACTTTTAAAAATGTTACGATAATTCGGGATGCCCTTTGCTGTATTATCCCACAAATGATGGATTAAGCCTCTACTATCCTGCTTCCGGGCTCCTCATTTGGGGTGAGTGATGTTCAGAGGTGTGGACTCAAGTCACATGACTTGGTCTCGAGGCACAAATATACATCAGACCAGTCTCAAACAAAATCAGTCCAGTCAAAAAGATTATCCCGCAGAAAGTATAGATTCAAGAAAATGGAAATGTAAGCCGCTTTGTAGGAACGTTTTGCTGTTCCTAGAACCGTCTTTTTCTTGTGAGAAAATAGACAGAACCAACCAGAAACGGACCAACGAGGAGGTCCCAGCTCCTCTGGCCTGCTACACCACAGAGGGGTTTCCAGGGCTTGCACAGAAACAGCAACATTTTGGGCATGTACAGTTAGCTAACGGCGGGGGTTTTCACACAGCAAAAAGCAGCACAGGGAGATAATAAAAGCACTTCAACCCATCTGATAGTCCACGGTTATTATTTCCACCATGGTGGTTTGTTTTTGAGTGTGGCCCTTATGGTGCACATCCCTTGCTGCCCATGAGAATGCGGAACTGAAGGGCTCCCCTGGGGGAGGCTAGTTCCTGGAACAAAATCAGCTATAGTACCCCTGTTCATGAACCCCCGTTGATCTGTATACTTATTCCACGGTACACTTGAAAATAATCCAGGAAGTCACATGTCCTAAGAACACATTAGGACAATTTTAGGACTCAAGATGCATCATTAAAGACTTGTGACTCGCCTGTCCTGTATTGGAACTTTACATGAAAGCCTTTAGGGGCCTTGCAAATGGCAGAATATTAATTTGAGGCTGCTCGGGAGTCGGAGCATAATTCACTACAAAAGTCTACATCGGCGCAACACATCAGGCAGAACCCACAAGTGATAAATATGTGGACATTATGGCCATGTGATGAAGTGATGTACGGCCGAGGTCGTGCTTGTCTCTCATGCCCCGCTGTGACATCTGCCCTTTTACAATTAATTTTATGACATCTAAACACAGCCCGGGGGCGCAGACTCATAAAACTCCTGGAAATATAATAAAGAAAAAAATGTTTTTTATGGAACTGTGCCTGTAGCAGCTGCGGCCGCCGGCGGTCACATCTGTCCCACTCTCACGATTACATCTTAAAGCTGAGCAAGGGAATTCCTTTGCATCTTCACAAAAAAAAAGTCCGTCTGGACTCGGAGACGATTGGATGCTGGTGTAGGATCAAAGGTCAAGGCAGCCGCTACCCAAGGAATTTGGTTTCTGATTAGGACGCACATACAAACTTCAGATGAAATAATGAAACTATTTGTCCCCAAGGTTCAAATATCGGTTTATTGCTGGACATTTTTCAGCAAGGCAAAGGGAGGTCAAGCTTCACTTTATACATTTAGGCCCCTTAAGTTTGACATAAATTTTACGATACAGGTCTGACCGGTGTTGCACGACGCTGATGGACGGCTTCAAACAAGTAGTCTTACTGGATTTCAGCTTCGACGCTACGTATGGTTGAGAGTTCACTGATTTTGAACAACTTGCAGAAAATCCGCAATCAACATCAGCTGTCGTCGGCATGTAAATCTAAAACATCCTGGCACCCACATCACAGCCTCAAAGCAACTTTGGCGTCCAAATATGGCTGCAGAGGCAACGAACTGGTCTGACCAGATGGACGAAAGACTAATCGGTCAGGTTTTCATACTCTGATAGTGATTGATCCGCCACGGTGTGAATACAGCCATAAGGTTGTTGGGATTTTTAAATCTTCTTCAGCTAATCATCTGCCTCCATCCAACCCTCTCCTCTGCGTCCTCTTCTCTCACTCCAACTAAATTCATGTCCACTTTATCCCAATCCATAAATCTTCCTCTCGTCCTCCTGCCTGGTTGTTCCAACCTCAGCATCCTTCTCCCGACACCTTCACTCTCCTTCCTCTGTCCACGTCCAGACCAACTAACTTTATCTCAAGAACATCTAACATGTGCTGTCCCTCTGATGGACTCAGTCCTGATCCTCTCCATCCTCCTCACTCCTGAATTCCTGCCACCTCCTGATCAGCCTCCTGTCCCTCAGCATATGTCTTCCACCTTTCCACTCTTTCATCACCCCTGACACTTGACTCCACCCATTCCAACCGTGTTTCTATCGACTAAAATGGCACCTTTTAAAATGTTGTTTGCAGACTTTGGCTTTTTTTTTTGTTTTTGTGAGGTGTATTTAAAAGCGTCTCCCGTTGATTCCACCTGACTGTCACTGGCCTCTCTGTCTCTGTCTCCCTTGCAGCCGACCCCCTGGTGGGCAGTATCGCCACACAGTACCTGACCAACAGAACAGAGCATGACAGAATAGCCAAGCAGTGGACGAAGAGATACGCCACATAGACCCCCCCCCCCCCCCCACCGCCACCACTCACCT
>CAAKHD010012090.1:78445-95725 GCA_901007705.1 Fistularia tabacaria
CCCCCCCCCCCCGAACCCCGCCCTCCTCGCCCCCCCCCCCTCCCCTTTACCACTCCCTACCTCTTTCTCCCCCCCTCGTCTGTCAAAGCACACTCACTAAGAGCATCGGTATCCCCCCCCCCCCTTCGGCATTTTATCTACCTTTTCTGTGTTAAAAAAACCACAAAAAAACAAACAAAAAAAGACACAAAAACTTCAAACTAAATGGAAAAAAAATTGTCCTTTGTTCCTTGTTGACTTGAAAGCTTCTTTTTTATACAAAGAGTAGATTGGGATTTTTATTTTCCAATATCTGAATGTTGGAAGTATTGTATTGGAAAAAAAACAAACAAAAAAACGACAGAATATTATAATTATCATACGCATTGTCCTCCGGCTATACAGTATGTATTCTCATTTTCTCTGTGGCACCTCGAACAAACATGCAGAATATACGCTTTTACTTTTTCCTCATTGCTGTTTTATTTTTATTTTATTTTTTTAATTTGTCATCGGTATGTTATCTGCATGGAACAGGAAGGTTTGCGTCAATGGACCCTTCATGCTTTTTAACTCCCTCTGATTTTGTTTGTACTGTATGTATTTTTTCAAAGGCTTTTGAGGCAGACCACAAAAGTATAGGTCTGCCTGTGAAAGAGGCAGGACTTGTATATTTACTGGCTACCCGCCACCTCTGCAATTGCAGAGTGGTTTGTTGTGCACTTGTATTACTGAAACACCCAATAAAACATGCTGTGGTTGGCTTGTGAGAAAAGGCCGGGCTCCGTCTCTGCTTGATTTTTTTTTTTTTTTTTTTTTTTTTTTGCTGCAGTGTCCACATCCTTAAATATTTACACTTATTAAGTCATTTGCTCTTGTTTATTTCATCTCAATAGCATTAACCGTGAATGGACTCCTCTGAAAATCCATAGATAATAAACCTTAAAGGGGGAAGAGGGAAGTGCACGGAAAACAATCCGGACGTGAGTTGGGTCGGGATTCCGCTGATTGGATCAGGAAGGAGTTATAATTGCAATCCAGGAAAGCAACACTTTTCGTGATTACATTGAACCCCAATTACCCCCCTTTTTTTTTTGTAACTCAACTGCCCGAACCACGTTCCAAAATGTGGAAACTTGCTGGCGTTCCCAGACAATGTGGTGACATCTTAGCAACTTAGCTCGCTGTGGAGATGCCAAATACTTCACCGGATATAAAATTCTAAAATTGACAATCCAACTGTTGCCTAAGTAACCGTAAAGGCCGGCAAGAGGCCTGCCGTGAAAGTCATTCTTAAGATTACCTCTGCAGCGCTTGGCCACTCCTCTCACATGTAGATCAGCACAGAATCGGCCCAGAATCTTTGGACTTACCAAGAGATGTTTATTTTGTTTTTCTCTAATAAAGCACTGGCGCAAGCCAGCGGCAAGAGGCGACGGAAAATCCAGCCTGGGGACTGCAGCAAAACCTGGTGAGCACAAGGTCTGTTGCACAGATGGCATCAGGAAAAACGACTGCCAAATGCTCATTTTCAATAATTTATGGAGATATTTTGGATGAAATATGAATATATACGCATGAAGATTAACGATAATGTGAAAATGTTGACCTTCCTAACATGGACCACCACTTGATTGGCCCACGAATAACATCAGAAAAAAAAAAAGTGAAATTAATGATGCCATCCTGTCATTTAGTGTTTTTAAATCAAATGCATCTGGAATGACTCCTATAAAAATGTGAAAAATTATGCAGAGATAACAATGTGGTGACGGCAGTTCTCAAAGAGCACGAACCCCAGCTTTGTCACGTCTGGGCGACAGCAAGGAAGCAGCTGGTGAAGTGATGGTTTTCCGAATGGAGTCTGGGTCTGAGCGGCCGTCCATCTTCTCGTCTCGCAGCGGGGATCTTTGCAACCCCCCCCCAAAAAAAAACGGCATCTTCCTTAAAGCTGGTTGGGGAAAGTGCTGATGGAGCAGCGGCTCCTCCTCATTGGCCAGATCGTTCTCCTGATTTGTTGCTTTTTAGAAAGAGCTGATTGTCCAAATCGCGGCGGAGGTGGATCAGTAGAGTTCCAAGATGACAAAGCAGTGCATCTGACAGAATTTACTGAGCGGCCGTACTTAAAATCGCATGCCAGTTTTCATTTGTGTGAAGTGCTGAATCGATTTTATCTTATAGGGCAATTAGAGGGAGCTTTCTAACAAAGAAATGATTTAAACGGCAGCAGAGAGACCAACCAGAAGTACACTCCAACAGTCAGGCCTCCAAATGAGTGATATTTAGTTGAGTGATTGCTTTACTTTACTCGTCTCTACATCCTCTTAAAAAAGGCATTGTGCCGTAATGGAGTAGAAAATGGCTAAGCAGCCGAGAAAGTTAAACTCCTGAATTGTGTGTTATTTGTGTAAGATCCTAGTAAAAATATGAAATAAAATCTATCTCGCTATGTGAAAAACGCAAATGGTCTTTTCCATAAAGGGGCTGGTAAATTCTCCATCAGACGAAAAACAACAATACACAGACAGTAATGCACCCGCGTGCCACAGTTTGCCGATTCATTTTTTGGAGGCCTTTAAGTAAAACCCATGGAAACGCGCTGAAATATATTTATTAAAATCCCAGGCAGCTCCAGCCCAACAGAGAGCTGATTCCCTGGGAACCCCAGTGTTATTTTTGGGTTTGCCGTTTCCAGTCTCTCGCTGTAACTCCCGTGGGCGCTTTGTAGATGAGAGGAGATTAAATTGATTTTTTTTGCAACCTTGAGCGCCATCCAGTAATGATTAGCACTGTGGCGATAAATCAATCGCCGTATTGATCAAACGATGGATAATCAGCTGTAATCAATGAAATGTGAAAACCGAGCTCTAAATAGCAACGAGTGTGTGTTCTTTAAAATACCCAAGGCAAAAGGAGCAAGACTGAATTTATAAAAAGCAACAAGTTCCAGACTGTTTCCCCCCGTTTTATCAACATAAATCAATCTCAATAAACGCTGTTTTTTCATGAAGGCTTTTTCATCCGAACAAGAGTTGAATTTATCATCCCTCATATTTATTTATTCAAATCCCGCATTCTGTGGCCCTTATTTAAACCTGAATTACGGCTCCGATTGGCCGGCGGTTTGCATAATAAGAGGAAGCCCATTAGCCCATGGGCTGGTCGCCAGCGGGCTGCCTGCCAGCGTCTCCATGACGGCGGTAATGGCCACCGAGATTATCAGCCCTGGATGTTTTTTTCAACAAAGAAAGCAGGAAGGAGCCGATGGGTTACGGTATTTCGATATGGATGAATGAGTCGTGGGTCCTTGCGTGCAGAAGTCTGCCCTCTCCTGACGCAGGTTTGGTAAATTCATGAGGTTTCATTATGAATCCACTGGTTTGTTCTCAGATGTGATGCACAAACAGGGACGCCAGATCAACCCGAGGGGCCCTGGAGATGATTATTCGGAGAGGAGAAAGTCCTGATGCACGATTTTCTCTTCTGCTGTTTGATATCCTCCTGCCGTCCTGGATATCAGCGGAGATACGCAACCATTTAAGGCCTGCAGAACAGGAATCATGGGAGAAATTTAGGACGTCAGAAGTAAAAAGCAATGATTCGATTTGTTCATCCGTCAATCTTCTGCAGCTTATCATCACGGAGTCATGGATGCAGCAGTCCGAACGGGGAGACCGTGACTTCCGTGTCCTCGGCCACTTCCACCAGTTCTTCCGAGAGAATCTTGAGGCGTTCCCAGGCCAGCTGAGAGACAAAGCCCCCTCTGCTTGGATCAGAATCAGAATGCTTTATTGTCGTTGGAACATTGCTGTTTCACCCAAAGTCTGTGCTACTCCTGTGGTACGAAACATACGTACATAACAATTTAAAAGAAATACAATAAAGGATATAAAAAGATAAAAAGAAGTGAATTTATGTTTGTGTTGGAAACACTATGGCGTTTGTATTGCACTTGAGAGAGATGTTGCACATCCCCCCTGTTTATTATTAGTCACTTTACAGTGTTTACCGAGATTGCTGTTCAGTTCTCTAATGGCAGGGGGGTAGAAGCTGTTCAGGAATCTTGAAGTGCAGGTCTTCAAGCACCTTTGTGCTGTCCAGAGGGCATGAACTGATTCCCTTGGTGTGACGAGTCTTGTATTACATTGTTGGTATGTTGTACAAATCTGGACCTGTAGATGTCTTCACGGGAGGGGAGGTGTGTGACCGTGATGTTCTGTGCCGTATTGATGGCTCTCCGTGGTGCCTTCTTCTCAGCCTTGATGCAGCTCGCAAACCGCACCAGGATGCATAGGATGCTTTCCACAGAGCATCTGTGGAAAAACAGCAGCAGCTCCAGACAGAGGTTGACTTTCCTCGGTGACTTCAGGATTTAGACCTGCACTCTCTTTACAAGGGCGTTGGTGTCTGAGGTCCATGAGAGATCCTGGGAGATGTGTGTGTCCTGAAGTCCACTATCAGTTCTTCTGGTTTCGTTGGAGTTCAGTGCCGGGTTGTTTTTAGAGAACCAAGCTGTCAGATTGTGGACTTCGTCCTGGTTTGCTGATTCATCATCATCTCAGAAATTCTGTCTATCTCTAAGGGAGAGCCCGGACACCCTGCCAAGGAAAGGGCTCAGCTCCTTTTTCACCGCCATGGACCGATGCAGAGTCTGCACGGCTGCTGACGCCGCACCGATCTGCTCCGTCCTTTCACTCATGAACAAGATCCCGAGATACTTGAAGTCCTCTACCTATCTGGTTTCGCCGTGGACAGCAAAATAAGAATTTCATTGTACAAACTGTACATATTACAATAAACACTTTGAGTCTCGAGGCAGGATCGCATTCCCGAGCCGGTGGGGATGCTCCACCTTTTCCCGGCCTCGGGTTTGGAGGTGCCGGTTTTAATCCAAGAGATCACGGTCCGATGAAGCAAACAGGAGCACATTTTCTGCAAAACGGCAGAGACTCCAATCCTGAGACCACCAAACCGGATCCCCCTCAGCGCCCCGGCTGCACCTGGAAACTCTGTTCATAAAGGTTATGAACAGGAGGCTTAAAAAATGCCGAGCACTGAGACCTGGATGGCTGGGAACTTTCACAGATTTATTCTTTTTGCCTGATCCCCCCACCTGTGTTTCTGATGGTGTGAAGTTCACAACAAGTGGCTTGAACTTAAGCTCAAGTTGAAATGTACTCGATTTCTCTCTGCTGGCATTCCTGCTTGGGCCTGTTCAACACCGACGTCCATCTCGACATTGAGGATCAAATACACCCGTTGAATAATCTTCACGAGCAGCGTAAACCCTCAAAGACAGTTGATAACTTTTCATGTTCACGTTTGGATCGGTGGGCCACGTAATGCATTTTCATGGGTCATCTAAGGGCTCGGGGGCCGTCGTGTTCTCCAGATTCGCTCCAACAGGCCGCTGTGAACAGCAAGTGCAGGAAATGCATTCACTTTAAAAACTCTGATTTATTTATCTCCTCGGATCCAAAACACTCGTATGCTCCTGCAATGAATATTTTTAAGACAGCCTCTAATAATAGCCTGTCGCTGATGAGTCGGACTTAAATACATCCAGACATGTGGTAAGTTTATGTGGTTTCCCAGTTTCTGCGGCGAGTGATGTAAGATTTAGCTCATAGCTGAACCTCAGCTATATTGACATCCCCGAATACAGTAAACAACGTAGCAAATAAATGTTTATAGCCGAAAATGTAATCGTCTCATCATAGGATGGGAGGGGTCTGCCAACTTTACACATTTAAAAGCCCTTTGGAGAGGAAAGCACTTCTGCAAATAGGCCTGTACACGAATCTATGAGGCGGATAATAGCGTATCGCACAAAAGCATGAATTCAAATAAAAAGAAAATATGAAAGCAATCGAAATTACGTAGAGCAAAATGAATAGGGCCGTAAACTAATAAAAGAGGTGGAATCCGTAAAAAAAATACTGGATCGTAAAAATGTAATTCTATAAAACTGTTGTGAGGGGTGATTCAGAGGGAAATCAAGCGTCAACAGAAGACCTATTGCTTTATTTTGGATCAGAAATATTAGGATCAATAATCACAGATAAAGGGGATGAAACTTTTCCAATTTAACCGGGTGTGGGTAGGAGGGGAGTAGAGAAAGGAAATATGGATTTTTTTTTATGTTTGCTTTGTTTCGTATATGAAATCACATGAGTGTGTGTGTGTGTGTGTGTGTCCAGAGGAGGACCGGCTCCGATCCATCCCACTGCAGCCGCCGTGAGCTACTTCCGTTCCGCAGAGGGCGACAGGCACCAGCCAGCCTAGACTGTGGCGGAGGTCCAGACACAATAGACCGGGTAAGTTCTATTGGCCCGCAAAAGACGCGATTTCCTCGCCGACGGTCGGACTCGGACCCTTCGGAGCGGGACGTCGCTCCACCGGGGTTTTTGGGTGGTGGGGGGCAGTTTTTCCACGGGAAGTCGAAGGTCAGTTGACCGACAGGCGCGCCGAGAGATAAGCGGGCGGGCGAGACGGCCGCGGCGTTCTCGTTGGTCGCACGGAAAAGGGGCTACGGCTATGTGCTGGCGCGGGAGTCCTCGCTGGCTGCCGCCGTGACGCTTTAAACATGTCGTTTCTCTCCCCTTCGGCGTCGGGATGTGTCGCGGCGGCGTGGGCCGGATCCACGCCGCCGCGACGCCTGCCTTGTCAACCCAGACACCGCCGAACATGGACACGTACGTCCCCTCGGGATGTCGTTGTACTTGTTAAAAGGATGCTAGGCAAGCAGGGTTCACCCACGCCGCTCCAGCAAGTAGCCATATCCCCAACTCGTTGGGCCTGAAGTGTTTCGTTACCAATTGGGAGTTTGGGGGGGGCTAACGCTAGCCTTCTTAGCTGTAGCTATAACGACGGCACCGCCGTGATCACACGAGAAACCGAGCTGCTTTGTTTTTAATTGAAATTGTTTTTCTCGTCTTGAGAGCGGCCATGTCTCGTCTCGGTGGCGGTTAAATGGTTAATCGTTGTGCGTGCGGGTGTGAACCGTGCACTTAGCTAGCTGCTCGGCTAGCGTGCGCTCGGTTGACCGAGACGGAACGGGAAGGCTGTTTCAAACCGTGCTAAACAAACACTGCTAGCCGCGTTGTTTGCCCCCGTCCATCCCCACACACACACACACACACAAGCACACACACACACAAACAAGCCAACGACCCGTTGAACCGACGGCCACGAGTGTTTTCTTCCCCTATGATCGATGGTGACGATGGACGCACACATTGTTTCTCACGGTTTGCTCGGCTTTCTGACGGTTAAAGCTCCCCATCCGCTGAAAACCAACATACTTGAGTAAATATCGGGGGGGCAAACACGATTTACACGTTTGAATTCCTTGAAAGCCTCCCACTCCTCCCTCCGCGGGTAAGAAAATATGCCCATACATGTTCCTTCGGTTTGCTGTAATGTCTTCTAATTCACTGAAAAAGACTGTTGTGTTTGTTTATTTGTTGGGGTCTTGACAGTTCAAACTGCACCCTTCTCCTGAAAAGGGAACCAGGATTCCCCCTGAAGGTGTGTGTGTGTGTGTGTGTGTGTGTGTGTGTGTGTGTGTGTGTGTGACAGTACAGAAAATGTCACTTATCTCGGAGAGCATCACGTCATCAGGCATGAAAACAGGCTCACACACCAGGAGTGTTTCAAAAAGACACCCCCAAAACACCCAGCCGTGGCCACGGAAGTTAGAGTTGCATTCTTGTTTTGTTCAAACATAAACAAGGAAATGTTCTGTTATAAGTTAAAGGTCTCAGCTTAAATGGTCCTTTCACAACTAGTTGTTTTAAAGTGCTTTACACTAGAAAACATTCACCTGGTCACGCACACATCGAGTGGCGCTAACCATCAAGAGCAACTTCAGGGTTCAGCATCTTGCTTGAGGACACGTCAGCTTGCAGACAGGATGAGCCGGGAATCTAAACCGTCAACCTTCCCATTGGAGGGACGCAGGCTTTACTAACTGAGTTACCGCCGCCCTAAATAAGAACAATAACATTCAATAAGCAAAGTCAAAAGATTGAAACAATTTTAAATGTAGACCCATGAAACTATCAGAATATTTGTTCAGAATAACTGAGAAAAATTCAACCTGAAATTCTCTGAAATCTGTAAAAAGAACCAAAACAGAAATTAGTAAGGCAGTTAGGCAACTCGGTAGTGGCTCGTCAAACCAGCCACATTATTGCTGAAAGTTTCCTGGAAAAAAAAAAACTAGAACTCACTGCGCAGTATTCCTGATTCACAGGAAAGAAAAATAAGTGATATAGTGTTTCACATTGTGTGATGGGCTTTAAATTTCAAGCTGACGATTAGATTGTTGAAGGTCAGATGTGTTGAAACGCAGCATGCAGTTGCAGCAGTTTGTTTCTCCACCTCGCTGCTGTCTTATAATCTAAACAGCTTGGTTTATCTGGGATACACTTGCCGCTCTATCACGCCCTCCCACCCTCTCCTCCTCCTCCCCTTTTCCGCTGAAATCTCTGGTTGCTGATTTCGGGCCCGGCAGTAAATTGTTCACAGCTGTTTGAGACTCGCCAGTGGATTTGTTAGCCTGGTTCTAAACAAACACAATAATATGATAATCGTCTATCATATTGCTTGTTACTTATGCAACGTGAGTTTCACTGGGAGCCGCGATGCCTTTGGCGGAACAAGTCCTCAACGCGAACGCCGGGGCTGCTGCTTTGCATACGATCGAACTAGTTAAGACCTGACGTGCAAAACCCACTATCCGATCAACGTTGTGCACCTTTCCTCTCCTGGCTGTATCCTTTCATAGAGGCGCTAGATATACTAAACAGTTTGTATGGCGCGGAAAGCGAGCGGTGTGTTAGGATTTTATTGTTGGCAAAGTCTGACTGATGATATTTTCTTACCTATCTATAATTGTATTGACAAGTAATGTGGCCCTACGTCATGTATTTTTGGACATGGATGCCGTATTGGGAGGATTCCTGCCTTGTTATGCTTGCATAATGACACTAAAACTCTTGAGTCTTGAGCTGAGTTCCGAGCTGAAGGCAGTTTTTTTTTGCTATTTGAGAATATTTACGTCGTCTGGTTTTCCCCGGGAACGCTGCTTTGATCATCCAAGTTCGTGGACTTAATGCTGAGGAGATGTTTTACTGAAACAGCCTCCAAGCCTCCACACATGACAATGCCTTCAGCTGTGCCTTTCTACTCACTGTGTGTGAGTGTGAATGTGTCCGTGTGTGTGTGTTCATTCGATGCACCAAAGACCACTGTTGTCTAAATGGGGTCAGCAAGACTGGTTTAGCTTCCTCTGTGCAGGATCACTTCTTCATTCTCTCGTGTTGAACCGAGGGCAGACCTGGAGCTAAACTGTCTCACTCGCCAAGGCAGTTTAGAGTTTGAACGGTCTCACTCGTCCAGACAGGAAGCACTGGAGCTAGCCAGTTAGAACACTAACCGAAGTTGACTCCCGTATAGGTCTGTATTTGATGATTATGCGTTGCCAACACATTGCACCACTTTAGAAGTAGTAATTATGCGCTGTTGGCGGCTGCAGGTCCCGGCTCTTCTCCAATCCAAAGCGGTATGTCGGATGAGGATTCCCGTGCCAGCACCAGCTCTTCCTCATCACCACCTTCCTCAAGCCAGACCAGACAGAGGGACACACCTTGCAAGAAGAAACGGGAGAGCAAAGCCAGCATGAGCAAGACCTCCAAGCTGCTTTCCACCAGCGCCAAAAGGTGAGGGGGGGGAGCGCTTCTCATGTAATAATACATTGATTAATCAATCAATTATTCCACGACCTGCTAATTGATCCCAATAAGCCCTGGTGTAGAATGTTCTGGAGACGGCTCGCCACTGAGGGTGATTTATTGTGTGTGCAGGATTCAGAAAGAGCTGGCCGACATCACACTGGACCCTCCGCCAAACTGCAGGTGGGTTTCCCTCCAGCCCGACACCAATATGCAGTGTCGTCATGGTGTCAGGCTGACATGTAGCTGCATATCAGACGTTCGCTATCCGAGCTGTTTATAGGCCCGTGTATCGTGGCTGGTTGTAATCACAGGCCAATATAACTGTCATAACAGTATTTTGTTGTGTCCTACCAACAATCGTAACTTGCTCAGTCATTTTTAAACTAGCCAGTGTTTGCGCACAAATTTTAGTCCAAAGATCAAATGATGACGTGTTCTAAAGCATGTCTTTTTTATCAACAATGCACATAAATATCTTTGATAAGCATCAGCTACAGTGGAAGCCAGAGGTGAACCTGAGCAGCTGAAAAACAAACACTGCCTTTCAGCCTAACAGATTTCTGCGGTGGAATCTGGATCCAAATGACTTCAGACGTGTTTGGCATATTTCTTTGTTTCCTCATAATCTCGCTGCTGTCGAGCCCCATGCAGACATTAGCTCTGAGTGGGCTTACCCCCCCTCCCCCTCCCCGCTCCCCCCACACTCCTTCAGATAATCGTCTGTGTGGCTCTCCCAAACCGCACATCCTTGTTTTCTTATGTTTTGGTTTCATGTGACGCAACACTCACCCTCCATCCGCTGCAGTCTAGATAATGTCAGGTCTTCTCTCTGCGGAGAAGCTCATAAAAACTACCTGCGATCAACCCCAAAACCTCGCCTTTGGTGACATTGGCCGCGGCCCGAAGCCTCAGAGCACCATTTGTCAAGACGTCAGAGAAGTAGCTCTCTGGACACTTCTCTCTGCCATCAAACTTAAAACTGTGCTCTGCTTCTTTGACAAAGAAATTTATTTTGCACGCCTTTCTCCTCACTTTAAGCATTGATATCCACCGAGTTGCATTTCATTGCGGCATTAGTTTCAAATATTTTTTATGGATTACAAGTGGGCTTTACTGTTACGCTTTACTGTTTCATTTCACAATAAGAGCTGAAGCTACCCTTCAAAACAGTTTAACTGTTAATGTGATGAAAGAATAAAATAGTATGGTGATAAATGTGCCGTTAGTTTGTGAGAGACGGAGGCTGAAAGATCAAGATCAGCTTGCATTTGTTTGAGGGAAAGTTTAGTAAAAGAATTTTGAAGCGGTCGGAGTGTCCTCAGAACTGGTTGGTCTGGGTTTGATCTTCAGTCGCCTATAGCAGCCCCCACCCCGAAGCCCTCCCTCCTCCCGGTTGCTAACCTCTGACCTCCCTGAGAAGGGAAGAAAGAAGAAAAAGAAACCTCCACCCATCTTGTCTGTGCGGATGAAATGAGTGGCCTCGGGCTGCGGACCGTCCCCAAAATGTCTGGGTATCTGCAGCGAATGAAAGGAGGGACTGTGGCGTCCGCCGCTCCTCATCTTTAAAACATGACTCTCTCTTCACCGCCCGTGAGGTGGCAGGTCTGTTCTCCCTCCCTGCCACCTCGCAGGCTTCCCGGCCCCCTCCTCTTTGAGCCGGGGGGTCTGATCTTCAGATCAAGCCGTTCGTATGCGGCGGGGGAAGCGGACGACCCCTCCGTGGCGGTCAGGGCTCCCGCAGGGCGGCGGCTGGTGAAGCGTTGCATTGATTAATCAGAAAGGAAAAGATAATAAGGCTTTCAGTGGAACTAAATATGGGATTGAAACCAACGCGAGGGGTTAAGCTGAGTGGCTTAAAAGAGAAATAGCAATATAATCCTTAATGTTTTACTGGCGAACGTTGTTGGTTCAGCAGAGCAGAGACGTGCCGGAGCCTCCCACGTTTTGCGTCCGTTGTATTTGGCTCCACGGCCGAAGCACAGACACGTCGTAAATCACCAGTCAGAATGATGTCGTATGGACGTTCTGGATTTTCAGGCGTGGAGACAATTTTCACTTTGAATCTAAGATCATTTAAAAGTATTAAATTTAATCTGCAGGAATGCGGAGTTTCACTTGTTTGCAAGAAAAAAGAAATGTTTTTCAGAAACTCTTATTTTCCAACATTGACTTTGCGTCAGTTTCTTCTTCTACCAGTTTTATAAGTAAATGTTGAAAATAAGAGTTGATCAGCCACAGTGACATTTGGGTGTGATAGGAACATCTTGAAATGAAATACTTCTCAATCTGACTGACAAGACAGATTGTATGTAATTATCCAAACAGCCATTTCATTTTCTGTCCTTACAGTTTGACACGTCCGTCTTGTCTATGTTTTAGAGTCAAATCAGGACACGTTACGCCCAAAGAACACGCGTGTTTACACTAGTTTTTAATCAGTGACTCCAAAACCAGGTCCGACCTTCTGGATCCCTTCAGACCGTAATGATTCGGGTCATTGAAGAACCACATCGTTCATCACGGAGTTGCGTCAAATGGAACTTTGGTCGGCATTAATGAAATGGAAACTTGGAGGAGAGTTGAAGTCTTATCACGTCGACCCTCACCGGCCCAGAATGGGACGCTTCGCTGTCGCAGAATCTCTGCCAAGTCCTTCGTGATCAGAAATGCAAAGCAGCCCCTCGGTATCCGGCCAGACCTCCCCACCCCCCTTCCCCTAAGGGCACCAGATCAATACAGTTATATCTCGTATTTATGGCCCCCGGAGGGCTTCAAACCACATGTTGTGCATGTTAGAGGGATAAAGGCCGGGGGAAATCAATAAAGATAACAGATGATGATGCATAAACACGTCACCGGGGATTCACTTTGAAGCGAGGCGTCGTCTGGAAGATGCACAGGGGGAATGTCAGTCTGCTCCTACTTTTAAAGAAGGCAGATTTTTTTTTTTTTTTAATAAGAAGTATAATGTGAGAGTGGAGTTCCCTCCTGCTGCAGGAACCCTTGGAAGCCATTGACCTAACTGTCGGGTCGTGGAGGACCAATGGGAAAAATGTGAAGAAATGTAAACTGCAGGGTAAATGTTGTATTGCGCTCGAAAATGTATTCCAGAGATTATTTGGTACATTCTAAAAAGTTTCCAAAAAGTGTGTTTTAAAATAGCCAAGTGTCCCACAATTTAGTGAAAAATTCTCCGACAATGAACTAGATGTGTGATGGAAATAGAAATAAAGCAGAATGAGGAATTATTAAAATGGACCTAAACACCGATCAAGAGAGAGAAATAGAAAAGGCTCTGAAATAAAATAAATCACCCTTTCAAATGTACTTTAGCTTTTCAAAAGAAAATTGGAATAGAATGGGCATTATTGATCCTGGAAGTGGGAAACGATCGGGGCAGCAGCTTGCAGCAGAACAGACAGAGCACAAGGAAAAGAACACATATGTATATATATATCTATATATATTTAAAGAAACAGTATACATATCAGTAAAATAAATACAAAACCATAATTAAGCTCTGTATACAGTAAATGAGTAATGGATGAATACTGAATACATAAACTGTAGGGAACAGATAGACGGAGGCAGTAGGACAGTGAATTATTGTAAAGAGAGGACTGTTGGCAGCAGGGACTTCCTGTCTCTGTCTGTTCCGAACCGTCTTTGAGAAAGTGCTCCACTGTCTCCTCAGCGTCTGGTGGAGAGGGTGGTCAGTATTGTCCACGATAGATAACAGCTTGTTAAGCATCCTCCTCTCCACCGCGGTGTCGAAGGTCTCCAACCCGAGACCTGTGACAGAGCCGGTCTTCTTGATAATCCTATTAAGTCTGTTGGTCATGCCAGCTCTGACTGGTGGAACACCTTGTCGCGCATGTTGAAGGATCTCAGCTTCCTCAGGAAGTTGAGTCTTCTCATCCCCTGTCCCAGGTGGTCGGTTGCAGGTTTCTAGTCCACCCCTTTGTCGATCATGACACCCGGGTATTTGTGGACCACCACCACCACTTCCAGGCGTCGTCCTCCCCCTGATGTCGACGACCATCTCTTCAGCCAAACACTAGCAGTTACTTCGAGTGAAATAATTGAATATGGGCTGAAATGGCCTGAAATGTGGCAAGGAATTACATTGGAATCAAAGATGGCAAAGTTCAGTTGCACCTTTCCCAGAAAAGTTTTATTCATCCACTTCATATTGAAGGCAGGTGCTGGAGTCCAACTGCAGAGTGGAGCTCCACCTGTTCTTCTCAAGAGCACGTCAGGTGGATATCCACCGGTCAGAGTCACTTTTACTGTGTTTTCTTGCTTCTCACACTCTGAATGCATAACGAAGGGTCTCTTGTTTCAGCCGCTGCTCTCCGAGCCTGGGTTCCCTTCTCCTTCTGCTTTCATTTATCTCTGTTCACATATCTTTCTGCATTTTACTGTGTGTGTCAGCATTATTTTAAAGATGTTTTTTTGTGGAACAGTCCCAGAAGAAACTAAAGTGGCAGCTAAAAATAAAAGACGGGTGAAAACGAGTGTAAAAGTAATTAATTTTCCCACATGGCTTGAAGTCAACGAAGGCCACTGGCACCTGCCTGATGCTCACCACGCCGCCACGCTCGAAACCGTGAGTGACAAAACTGTTTGTACCTGCAGCGCCGGCCCCAAGGGAGACAACATCTATGAGTGGAGGTCCACCATCCTGGGACCGCCCGGCTCCGTCTACGAGGGAGGGGTCTTCTTTCTGGACATCGCCTTCACGCCCGACTACCCCTTTAAACCCCCCAAGGTACAGTCGTCTGTCAGCGCTGCTGAACGTGAACATTGCAACCGCAGGTGTTGAAGACAGGACAGAACCTGGAGAACCTCCGATAAAAAGAACAGAACTGAAACGGGATGTTAGACCATTTGATAATTGATTACCAATCACTGTGATCAGCCATTTTTAAATTTTTGATATTCTTTGTAAATCTATGTTTGAAAGCCTGTCGCTTCTTTTCTTCAGAGAACTTGTTTTTCATAATCGTGCGAAAGTGGTTGTTTTTACGTTTAAAATATAAATGCGAAAAAACTCAAAATTAACAAAAAAAAACAACCCATCCTGATCTCTGAAAATGAATCCAAAGGAATCTCCTGAGAATCTGGCAAATTGAATGCCCTGCACGGACGTAAAGGAGGAAATGAATAAATGGTGAAAGTGTGAAAGAATCACATTTTGAAGCAAGTGTCGTCAGAGACAAAAGCCTTTGACGAGGGTCAGTGACCAATTTCAGCTGCTCCTCATTGTACTCGGGGTCAAACTCGTGTGACCTGCGCTTGCGGCAGCGGTGGCACGACCATTTCCTGGTTTGTATCTGCTTTTACAAACCTACCCTTTACATCTTGGAAGATTTTTTTTCTTCAGCAGACGCACACTTCGAAAGAAAGTGGCCATGTCACTGCCCTACCTTCAAACCCCTGACAGTGTGTCTGTGGGGGTCTCTGCTGACACAGCTTGGGGACTAGTTGCTTTGGGCTTCTTTTGGAGTTATTCTAATCCCGATGACAGGACTGAACAGCCACTCCTGTCAGTAAAAGTCAGTCGTCCCTCAGAAGACCCTGCGGAGGCTCTGTCTTTGTTTATTTAGGATCTGTACGTCTCGTCTCTATCTGCCTAGAAGCCCCTTCCAATATTTAACGGCTCGTATTTCCCAGAGGCTCAACTAATGACTTGACGGCCACTGGTTGCCTTTTTTTTTTTTTTTTTTCTTTGTCCCCCCCAGATTCCTGTGTTTGTTTACAGCAGGCATGTTTGCACTGGGGTAAGATGTCATGTAAATAGTGAGAATTAAGCAAACAGAAGAAGAGCTTTGTACACAAATGGCTCAATACTAGTGTTTTCGTTGACTCATTAGAATCCACAGCAGCAGAAAAGTGTGTTTATAAACTCCTTAGCGTTAAACACTCGAGGTCTGTGCCCCGCTTGTCCCCGTTTGTCTTTATGACTCCCCTGTTAATATGAAAATTTTCTGTAAGGTTCCTGTCGGTGTTGTCAATCCCCATCTATTTATCAGTGCAAATATGTGACTGACATATTGACTGCGGAGCACGCCAGAGATAACGAGTAATGGTAATTTCGAGTTATTTAAAAAAAAATGAATTATCGATACCACTTCGACTGCATTCGGCGACTGGGGCCTGGAGGCTATCCCAGCTGTCATTGGGCTGGAAGCTCGGAGGAAATCCGCACAGAGACGGGGAGAACATGCAGAAAGGCCTGTCCGAATCAAACCTGGGGCCGAGTTGTTTATTTATTTATGTATGTCTTGTTGATTTTAACAGTTACTGGCAGCCAATACACTCACAAATTCAGTTGTATGTTTGGAAATGAATGCAGCAACACAACACATCAGCAGAAACAATCACCAAGTATTTTACAGTCACCTTGTTTTCAACATAATTATATAGAACCGGGCAGGAAAGAAACATTTTTAAAATTATCTAAAAATGGAAATGCTACCCCTGTTTTAATCCTCTATCTAATGGAACATTGCACTCTAATAAGAAAGAGCACTTACACTGTTTCTCATCGGAAACCTAAATTAATTATTTAGACTTCACTCACTCACAGATTTCATTTCCTGATAAATCGGACCGGAGTTCAGCAGAACCCACAATTCATCCGAGGAGCAGCTCTGTGATCTGTCGAGGAAAAGAGATCGAGTTTCAAACCAATAAGAATTCCTTTTTCAGATTCCCCAGAAGTCCATTTCATGGGTCGGCCCGCTCACTGCGAGCGTGCGTGCGTGCGTGCGTGCGTGCGTGCGTGCGTGCGTGCGTGCGTGCGTGCGTGCGTGCGTGCGTGCGTGCGTGCGTGCGTGCGCGAGACACATCAGTGGCATCCCTTCTATACTGATCTCCTTTTCCCTGGCACTTTAGAAGTTCCTCATTTGAGCCACCAGGGGGTTCCATCCCCTGCGGATGATCAGGCTGACAGCAGCGTCGGGCCTGAACCAGCCCGACCAGACAATTCTAGTCCATGCTGCAGATGTGCTTTGAAATTCTCAGATGAAATGCTCATTCTAGCGTTCTAGCCAAAAAATAATGGAATTAAACCAGCAGTCCTCCCTCCTTGCTATCAGCCATGAAATCAAACGTGTCATTTTAAACATGTCTGCTTGGTTGGTGATTCTTCTTAAATCTGAAAATTTACATAAAACCATCCATTACTGTGTATGTGTGTGTGTGTGTGTGTGTGTGTATATGCCTGCACAGGTAACTTTCCGCACAAGGATCTATCACTGCAACATCAACAGCCAGGGCGTGATCTGCCTGGACATCCTGAAGGACAACTGGAGTCCCGCCCTCACCATCTCTAAGGTGCTGCTGTCCATCTGCTCCCTGCTCACAGACTGTAACCCAGGTGAGGCCCGACAGGTTCCTGCAGATAATCCCCGACTCAGCTTAATCCTGCGCGGCAGAAGGAGGCGGCCACCGTGCTCTGAGCTGCTGCTCAGGTAGCATTTGTCCAGTCGGGCTTCAGGGGAAGCCAGAGCGAAGCGAATGAGTGCTTTTGCCCCCCCCTCTCCTTACTCCCCCC